>WTSP01007085.1:0-61218 GCA_025331215.1 Actenoides lindsayi | reverse complement strand
AGGGAAGGGAAGGGAAGGGAAGGGAAGGGAAGGGAAGGGAAGGGAAGGGAAGGGAAGGGAAGGGAAGGGAAGGGGAAGGAATGTGAATTTCACAGCACAGGGAAATTGTGAAACTCCAAACCTTAAACTTATTAATAGAGAAACTACTTCCTTCTATCTTCAACGACACATATATTTAAAAAAATTTCAATTGAGTTTAGAATACATTTAAACTTCTTGTGTAAGGCTGATTTCCTTCTCAGATGCTGCAGTTACTCTGTTTGCTTTTCTTACGCCATTCTTCTCATCCACTCAGCTACTTATTTTTAGCTTGACATGAATTTCCTTCCTGCCGTTTTTGCATATACTCCTTCATCTGCACTGACCTTATTTTGACACACTTCTGACACATGCACACACACCTAGGACTAGACCGCATTTATATATATTCTCCATGTATCTTCAGGCTCCACACTTCTCCTACTAGTATTTATCACTGAAAAAAATATGCCTGATGAAGCTCTTTAGTCTGTCCATTGAATCTAGATGTTGTATGGTTCTATAAAAGTAGGAAGCTTTTAATTTCTAAATCTCATATTTGGATGTAATTGAACATGATGATGATTAGCTTGCATTTTCAATATCTTATTTAAATATCATAGTCCTTCAGTACCACAGCTGTTTGTGTCTCTTCGGCATGTGTTGCGATGGGGTTATCTTGGTAAACTTCTGACTAGGCTGGGCTCGGTATCTCAGAAACCATGACCATGGTTGGCAGGGTCTACTCCCCAGGTAACTATTTTAGGAAGTACTGAATGAGCATGGAAACTAGATCAGGGCTAAGCCACACTATCAAACTGATATAGGGAAACTTAGGCTGCATTTATCCATGCAGCACCTTTCAGTAAAAACATAAAGGACTTTAGCCTCTGGAGCAGACAACGCGGCACCTTTTGCGAGTGGCTAAATAAATAAACAAAAATGTCTTTGATATCAGCCCTAGAATTGTGTATCTTGATGCTAACCTGAGATAAGCACAAGTCCCTTTCATATGTAAGAATGTACATGGTCTGATGGTTTCACAGTGCTACTCTCTCTTTTTCCTTCCCTCTCTAAAATGCCAAAATGTTGGAAAATCAATTTTATAGAATTTATCCACTGCATGCTATGCTCTTGCCAAGACACCAGACTCTTTCACAGTACACTGTCTCTTTGTGCCTAACATATGTCACAGGACTTGTCAGCCATGCTGATCTTTGCCTGTGGCCCAGCTGTGTGCTAACTAGGATGGCTACTACACCTTCTTTTGCAGTTAAGAGACAAGTCAGGAACCTCAGCTGGTGAAATAAAAAGCATTTGTGGAAAATGTGCCCAGTTCTATAACTCTTCACTTCTGAAGGCCTTCCAGAAGCCTTCTGTATGCACAGTGAACTTCCAGAAAGGCTTTGAATGAGATTTATATTCCTGAAGAACATTTTGATAAAGAACATTCTATAATTTACAGTATCTTTTTACAATACCAGCTAAAGGCCCCAGATAACAACAATACTTGATGTAGTCTGGAACATGGAATGAGGAAGTGACAGGCATTCCTTGTTGCGAAACTGCTGTTGATCATCAGTCATCCTTCAGCACAGTTCACAAACAGACTTCTTCAGAACTCCAGCTGAAGGGATTCCATAGATATTCAGGACGTGCAGACTGTGCTTGGATAGCTCTACTGACATTCATTCATTCACACATACAACAGAAAGCAAACTTGGCTTAATCCCCATGAAGAAAACTCCTATCCAGATTTTTCTTTTTATACTGAATGCACTCTGTCATTTCCCCACTGCTCCACACAGCAAAGACATGCTTAGGGAAAGAACAATAACTTTGGCCTGATGTTCTTATCTACATAAACTCTGGAAGCCCTACCAGGAATCAGCTCCAGACTTCTACAGAAGTTTCTTTTCTTGTCATACCTGTAGGCTTTCCCCAAGTTACACATGCAGTTAGTTCCAGAAACACCTGGTCATTATATTTGTGGATCACCACAGACTCAGGTTAAGTTTTTCTACCTACTCTCTCACTGTCTCTCTCCCATCCATGCATCCATCCACCCATTGTCTCCTCACCCTTTCTTTATTGTCCTGCTATGGACACACCTCCAGCTAAGCCAACTGGCCTTGGCTCATTCAACCAGTGTATCAGACAGCTCTGAAGGCCTTTACAAAATATGACTTTTTAAAAGTGCCTGTTAGGGACTTGAGAGCAATTCCACTTTTTCTATAGGTATGTGGCTGCTCTAGGCTCCTCTGCTTTGTATGAATCTTGCTGAGTTTTGCATTGCCAGATTTATCATACCGAGAGCAGTATTTCTGTTCCAAAACTAAATCCAGTATTCTGTATTGTCTTGTTCTGCAGCCAGTGCAATGAAACAACTCCAAAATTCCTTTCCACAAAAGATGCTTCTTCAATGATGTTTCATAGTAATTCCAGTCAAAGTGACATTTCTCTGCAGTGACTGTCTCCTTCATCTACAATACTATTTGCTAATATATTTATTTTGGCAATTTCCAATTCATATATATTTTCATATGCTTTTCTCTCATGCTCCTTCCATTTTTGTACAGAAGAACATGTACTCTCTAGGATCACCAGATGGGTGTAAGGATTGAGCCTTCAGCTGGTGTAAATTGGCAATGCCAATGAAGTCCTTGGAGTTGAACTGATTTACACCAACACTGGTTATTTATTTTCTCACATATTAGTCTTAATACCCTCTATAAATATAGCTAATACTTCCCATATGATCAGTTTATTTTTGTAGGAATCAAGCTGTTGCAATTTTATAGTACCAAACACAGCAGCAGGCCAACTATAACTAATCTGAATTTATTTATAGACAAAATATGACCTGATAATAGAGATGTGTCTAGAAAAGGAAAGAGCCAGCAATCATTCACAGTCTCCAACTACTTCCACCACACTTTTCTCTCTAGGGCACATGCCTTATGTTCACAAAGTTTGTGCTTTCAGGCTTTCTGAGGGTCCTGGTCTTTAAGGCATAAAGAGATATGGCACTTTGCTCTGTTTCAGGCATGTGGCTGGCTTAAAGCATTTATCTGACATGAGGGAAAGTTATTTTATTTGATTAAAAACCCCTTTTGTCTTTTCTCAGTCAAAAATTTGTCATTCAAGTACAGCAAAGTAACTATCTAAACCACAGACAGGGCAAGCAGCTCAGTAGGAATTACTGAGAATAAAACGACTTTGTTTCTGTGTGACGAAAACCAAAGTTGGCTGATTTGAAAATTCATTTATTGCTCATCTAAACCACAATGGGTTTCTGCTGCTGTAAATCTCTCCCTTTACCATTCTTAATACGCCTATTATAGACCCATATACGCTCTTCTGAGTTTATACATCTTTGGTGACACCGTTTTCCACAACATGCCAGCACAAAGAAACCACAGTTATCACTAAAGACACCACTATAGTAAATACAGTTACAAATTCCATCCTATCCAATCATTATTCTGGGAACTGTAAATAGGATCTGCACTGAATTGCTGCAGACCTTGTAATACGGAAAAACTCTACCAAAGTCTTTGCCATGAAATACTAAACTTGGGGCAACACAATGAGCAAATATTTTTAATAAATTTTATTAATTATCAGTGCAATGAGAAAGGAAAAAAATCATTAGGAGAAGAATAATTAATATGTTATAATAAATATATATGATACATACATGAATATAACAGCATTTTCATACACCCGTCCTCACATACATACATTAAATAGATTTTTTTGATTAAGCCTTTACTACTCGATAAGACAGGTTAAAGCAAATTGCTTTTTTGCTTTACATTGTATGTTCTCCCCGAGAGGCCCCAGACCAGTGAGGAAAATGTGGTTCTTAGAGTAGTGAGCTGCGTCATTTTTGCCTCAGGGTAGGTTAAGCACATGTGAAGGTCCCTGCAGAACCAGGTGCTGAGGAGAGCGCAAGCTCGCAGTTTGAGCTGCGAAGCAAGTATCTCAGCTTTTCTCATTCCTGCAGCTGAATCCGGTAACAGGGGTATCGCCCAACCCTACATCCCTAAGCCCAGCTGGAGGCATAACCATGGTGCAAAAAGCCTAACAGCGTATGGATCTTTTCTGGGTTGGTTGGTTGTTTTTGTGTGTGTGTGTGGGGGGGATTGTTTGTTTTTGTTTTGTTGTTGTTTTTGTTTGGTTGGGCTTGGGTTTTGTTTTGGGTTTTTTTGTTTGATTATTATTAGTAGTATCTTGGTAACAAGCCCCTCTCCGAGGGAAGGGCGGCGTTGTACAGACTAACAGACTCCTACGGAAGTTTCCCTAAGTTCCTGCACCCTGCAGCAGGTCTGCGACCCCACTCGGACAGCCGCGGTGGGCTCTGCAGGCAGGATCTGGAGGGGACGGGAGGGGAGGGCAGCGCCAGCCAGCCGGGCCTCAGCTGACCTCTCACTACGAGCCGCAGCCGGATCCAAGCCCAGGCCCGGCTCTGCGCCCAGCTCGTCCCGCAGCCTCCCCCGCCAGCTGCTCGGCGGGGCGCTGCGGAGGCTGCGCGGGGCGGGGACGGTTTGCGGGGAGGGAGAAGATGGCGGAGGCCGAGTGAGTCCCGGGGCGGTGGCGGCAGCAGGCGAGCGGAGGGGCCGGGTGGGCAGGGGCAGTGGGGCGCGCAGGAGAGCTGGGCTGAGGCGCGGGGGCGAGCCGGGCCGGGCGGGCAGCGACGGTCCCCAGCCCCGTCCTCCCCGCGGGAAGCTGAGCCCCTGGCAGTGCCGCCGCCAGAGCCCTGCCTCGGGGCGCGGGCGGTGCCGGGCCCCGCCGCGGCCGGGCTGCTGGGGCGAGCGGCGGGCGGGCGGCCTGTGCCGGGGGGTACCGCGGCGGCTGCTCGCCGTGCCCGGGCGCAGCGGGTGAAGAAGGTAGAAGACGGCGGTAGCCGTTCTCCTGGCAGCCGTTAAACCTTCTGACCGGCGAATTATCCCCCGGGCAGGCGGGGCCGGGACGGCTGCCTGCGGGCTGGGCCCTGCGCGGCCGGGCCTGCGGCCCCTTCGCGGGAGTTGCTTAATGGGCCTGGCCTGGGCTGGAGGTGCGAACGCCGGCCTGAAGTGACCGGCTCGCTGCCCAGGTGGATAGGACCCCTCAGACTCGGGGGTCCGGAGCAGACTGGCCAGGAGAGCCACCTTGCCTGGTGCCCAGAGAAGGTCGTGGTTAGCTTTTGACATTGCCTTACAGAAGACAGATGTTTTCTCATCATTTCATCACTTTTGCCATCTCCCGTTGAAGTAAATCTTCTCTTTCTTGCCCCCCACTACACTGCATTGCTCCTGATGCGTGTGTACCATGTCAGAAGTTGTGAATCGCATGTAGCAGAAGGCTCTTCGGAGCATGAGGAGCACTGGGGAGCACTTGCAGGACAGATCTTCTAATTAGAAGATAGTTAAGTGAGTTAAGTGATTTGAAAATGTATATGGTGATAATTTAGTTGTTAACTTTTTGTGCAGTGCCAGACATTGCGTGGTTGCCTTGCAAATCATATATAATGCTCTCACATAGTATCTGAAAAAGCTTGGGTTGAAGCTGTGTGCTTGAGGAGGGGAAGTGCAGCTGAGACTTTGTGGAGGTGCCAAGCCTCTTGTAGCTTTCAGTGTGGTGTTACAGTTTTGAATATGCATTCCTAAGAGATGAAGCCTCAGAAGTAGTGTTGGTTCAATATGTTAACCATTCCCGTAGGAGTGGAAACCCTCAGTAAAATAGAAGACTTAAGAGAGACATCATCTCCTGTGTCTGCAGACAGCCTCCCAGTCCAGAAGAAGGAAGTGATGTGTTCTTTAGAGAAGCTAATTTTCATTTTCATGAAAGGTGACCATAGTAAATACGTTTGCCGTGCCTGAGCATCGTGAACCTGGGCTGTCTAGAGCGCTGAAGAATCTCTACATGCGTGTTGGTAACCTTGCTCCTTTCCCCTGCTGCTCTGTTTGTGGCATGCCTGAGGGTCTCGGAGCCAAGGAGTGGAGACTTGGAAGCTGGGAGGAAACAAACAGGAACAATAAATGTAGGGTGAGAAACCAGGGGGGGAAGCTACTGCATCATGATAGTTCAGGACCTTGTGTTACTTGTTACAAACACCGGCCTCTGCCCACCCAAGTGCCCTCTGCTGTGGTCAAGGTTTTGGCCTTGTAGTAAAAATCTGGTCCCTTGAATGACTTGCAGATGCAGTGGTTGTATAAAAGCAGTAAGGAATTCCCTTGCATAGCAAAGTCCTGTTACATTTTGATAAGCCTTCATAACTAAATATATATTTGTGAAATGACATATTAAATAAATGGAACTCAGGTAAATGCAGGTTTATGTTCTGAAGCTGGTTTATGCCAGGATAAAATTTGACTTTTATTTAATCATCAGTGTTTCTAGGAAAATAAAAAAAAAAAGTAAGATCTAATGGATGTTTACATCAATGTTGCTATGTGGGACAGTTGATAATTCTTAATTAAGTTGAAGATTTTTGAATGTGAAGAATTAAGAGAAGCAGAGTTTTGTTAGAGGGAGGTAGTGTAAAAGAGTATAAAATGGGGAAATAATTTCTGTGGGAAATTATTAATAGACAGAAACTTGGACTGATCTCGCTTGGTGTTTTATTGATGGCCATGGTGCACTAAATAGGATGTAGTAATGATGTTTGCGGATGACCCAAAGGTGGGCAACTTTTGTAGGGTGAAAGAGGACTGCAAGATTCTACAGGAAAAATGGAGTGACGTTGAGTGTCAGAGTAAGTAATGCTTATGGGCTGAAATTGAGCATGCAAAATCTGGGGCTGGTATCGAGCAACAAGGAGTTTGGGAACAGGAAAAGAAGAGAAAATTGAATGCAGTAAAAGATCATAGGATGTGAGCAACCACTTTATGACAGAGAAAAGAGAAATTGTGATACTTGGCGTGCAGCAGAAGTGCTCATTTAAAAAGACACCAAAGTCTGAACTTTCTTGTATATAGTCCCACTTTGGCTCTCGCAGCTTTGTACATCGACTCTGGTTATACATTAAAAAAACTTCAGGAAGTGCAAAACTTCAGGAAGAGCCAAGAGCTGTTGGGATATTAGGTGGACAGTTAAGAGTTTAGCCTGTTCTCCTAGGCCAGCTAAAGCTCAGAAGAGACATAACAGTTTAAAAGCCCCCATTAGGCATGGTTTTCCTGAGGAGTTTGTGTTTGTATCCAGTGCTGTATATTGAAAAAGCTCCTGTAAATTCTGGGAATTCCTGTGATCGCCTGGTGGGCAAAGTCTCCAGGGATGGGGGAGACTCTCAGCTGAAATAGTGATATATTTGTGACTCCATGCTTTCTTTCCTGGAGGCTAAATGCATTATCCAAGCTCCACTGCTGAGCCATCCGGAGGAGGGAAAACAATAAATCTGGAGCACCTCCTTTTTGCTTGAGGGAGGTGTGTTGCAGTGCCAGTGTCAGCCTTGACGGAGATACCTGTTCCCTGTAAGTCAGGAAGCTGGGTAAGAAGCCAGACACTGTGGTTGCCCTCTTTTGCCCCAAGGCGTGTTCATGATTGCAAATAACACTGAGAACTGTCTGTGTAGACGAAATCCTGTATTCTTAGGAGAACTCTACTACCTCTCTGAACGGCCAGTGGAAAGTTACATGGGATCAGAACTTTTGTTTTGCCTCTTGAAACTTCTCCTGATCGATGGAAGATGCTGTGGTGTGGCATTGCGTCTTCTGCGCAGTTACCTGTAGTATCTTAACAAGCCTGGATGTATTTAACTTCCCTTTTGGCTTTCCATCAGCAAAAGTGAATTGCTGCATCTTCAGAGAGCTTCCTTGGGATCTGCTGAAGCTGAGGAGGAAGAGGGATGGATGCTCTGGTTTGGCTCCCCTTGTGCCCACATGGCCATAAATAAGAGTTAACAAAAGCCGTCACCAGCTGGCAGTTTCAAGTTTAAAAACAATGTCAGGGCTTTTTTTTCTGAAGTTCCAGGTGGCTAAGCTGTCGATCAAAATCGTTGTTATACATGAGTGTGGCACTGAATCCATGTTTAACAAGTCTCTTGATGGACAGGTTTTTGTAAAGAGAGTGATTGGGATGGGAACTCTGCCGTTCCTGTAGTGCTGGCAGTTACTCATGTAGGACCCTACCTAGTGTGTGGGCAGGAGGAACTCCTTTTCCCTCTGCTCTCAAGTTCTTTTGTGCCTGATTACAATTACAGTTTGCAATAATGTATGCCAGTTTTCACCAAAAGTGTGTTACTTTGGTAAATATTTCTCTGTATTGAGATTACTTGTCTGTTTACTGAGTTGTTCCCTCTTATCTGGGGTTATGAAAATGGCTGCACTGTGGGATTGCTGAAATTCTGACTTCATCCTGAAAAATACTTCTCACATTTCACTTTTCCAGTTGAGAAATGTTTTCTGGCATCTCTACAGGAAAAGAGATCTGTGAACCTCTGTGGCTGACTTGAAACTGAGGGCTGTGTTTACTTGCTTCTGAATTACATAATCTTCAGTTGTTGCTCAAAGGAGGGGAGCAAAACAGTTTATTGTTACTGTAAAGCAAGCCTTTCTTCCATCTGATATCGGTTTCATTTCTTCACCTCTTCTCTGTGGTTTCACATTCCTTGCTGTTCCATCCCACACTTCCTCCTCCTCTGTCTCCTAGTAGACAAAGGTATTTGTAAAACCTGTTTTCTTTGCAGCTGTGGTTGGTTCTGCTCTCAAATGACTAATTGCATCCTCAAAAAATTGAGAAAAATACAATAGCCATATTCTTTAACCCAATATCCAATTTATTTAATATCTGTAATGTTTCTTGTATCTGTCTTTTTCACCCTTTTTAAAATTATTTTGCAGGGTATGGGTATCTCCTGATTGAGGAGAGTCAAAATACTGATTGCAAGTGAATCCTCCTCAGCCAGCCTGTTGGATGTCTCTGGGAACGTAAGAAGTCATGGCAGAAAATGATGCAATGCCAACCTTACCAAAAAAGTGTGGCCCATATATTTCATCTGTAACCAGTCGTGGCATGAATTTGGTAATTCGTGGTATAGTGCTGTTTTTTATTGGCGTATTCCTCGCATTAGTATTAAACTTGCTTCAGATCCAGAGAAATGTTACCCTCTTCCCCCCTGATGTGATCACAAGCATCTTCTCCTCAGCTTGGTGGGTACCACCTTGCTGTGGCACAGCGTCAGGTAAGTTGAGTCATGTACGTGTGCCTGGCGTGGACATGAAAGGGTGGATAGGTAGTTACATAGTTACAAAAAACTTTATGAATGGTGTGGAAAATAAGAATTTATCTTCCAGCATCACTGCCCTTGTCAAGCTATTACTATCCTGATGTCCCCATGTATACACAAATATCCACGTGTCTGGAAATTGTTGTTCTGCTGTAATATTGTTAGCAGAGCTTTTTCTGCTGGGTTAGAGTACAAGTTTAACAGACTTTAGAAGGTGGTGGCACTTGTAAGCTTGAGGCTGGATTATGGGGGTGTGCTTTACAGGCAGCCCTCGAAAACACCCTGGGAAGTTGTGCAGCTCACAGTACCTTGTTTTGAAGATAGCAAACCACCCTGAGTAATGCTCCCTTTTGTGGCTCATTTGTTCCTCATTCCAGTTTGAGGTATTGCTTTAGCTCCATGAAGCTGGGAGGCCTGACTGTCCCCTGACTGAGTTGAGGCCAGGCACACAGTTTGCATTTGTGGAGGTGTGTTGCAGAACAGAGAACCTTCATTAGATTCATGTATCAAGTCAGATGATGTGAACGTGCTCCATTTCCCATGACTACATAGGGAGTTGGGGCTTTTGCATGTTTAGCTAAAGTGAGATATCTGCTGCAGGTAATAAATACCCCTTTCTCCTCTTCTCTCATCTTCAAGTATCAAGGCGTATTCCATGTTACAAGCCTGATGGAATTTGGCTTTCTCCTTGGCTCTGAAGATTGCTGATCCCATGGGTCAGTTTTATGCTTTACTAAGGGCATGGTCTTAGCAGCCAGTAGTGGAGGATTCTTCTTTATCGAACCTTTACAGTAAAAGTGATGTCTTCCTAGAGGACAATTTTAGTAAGATTGAGAAGCTCAAATTTCTGGGTACTAATATGAGTCAATAAATAAGCTTTTGAGTTGGCATTGCTGTTTTGCTAATGATAGAATTTAAGTCTATTTTTTTTCCTAGTTGTCTGATAGCTATCTTTATGATACCTTGTTGAAATACTACACTCCAGATGTCACAGAGGAGCTTGATTTGACAGGACACCTTCCCGATAACTCTCTGAATGTGTTTTTGTTCTCCTGTGGAAATGCATTTGGCATGTTACGGTGGCAGTTGCATACCTGCTTTATCTGCTAGTTGTCTTAGTCCTCCTTCTGTTGTATTGCTGAGATTGTTGATCAGTTTTTGGTTTGTATCCTGCACCTGCTGCGTTTTTATTAATTTTTTTTTTTATACTTTAAACAGATTGTCTTGAAAAACACATCTGGTAAAGGTTTAATCCTTTATATATGGAGTAGTGGGGTTGAAATGACAAAATCCGAACTTGCTGCAGCAATGCATAAGGTTTGCAGTGTTCACTGGAATATTTGCACTGTTAAAGTGCTTGCAGCAGGTTGCACCTTATCCTCTTGGGCAGTCTGAGAACACACATTGCAGCTGTGTCTGGGGAGGTCATGAAGGGTAGATCTTGCCATTGTCTGAGAAGAAGCTTGGGGGCCTTTTGGTTCTGGTGGGTTGGTGGTTTTGACTGTTACAGCTTGTAAAATGTAGTCAGTCACCTGCTTGGCATTTGCAGTACTTGATTCTAAGCCATCTGATTTAAAGATATTACTGCCTTAATTGGCTTTTCCCAGCAGGAGTGACCCTGGTTCAGATGTTCAAGTTCTTTCTTTTTTGCTTTATCAGTCTTCTCCATTTTCTTTTTTTCTTCTTCTCTGCTAGTGTACATACAGGGAACCTCTGTAGTAAATGCTGATAATTCACCCATTTTCTTACCACTTGTACTTGCACGGTCTTCCTGGAATTGACATGAGCATTTCTCTGCAGCATGGTTTATAATTATGAACAGAATAAAGGTATTTTGCATATTTATAATCAGTGGTGCTTTTAGAGAAGTCCTTTCATCCGTCACTGTTATTAGTCATCAGTTTGGCCCAATGCCTTTGGCAAGAAAATTGCTCAGGGATTTTTTTTTATTATTTTTTTTTTTCTCTCTGGCTTTCCTCGTGATTTATTTTCCTGAATCCTGGAGATCAGTTTCCTCTCTGGCAGCATAAAGGGCATTTGCCATAACGTACAGCCAACAGCATGCCAAACCGAGGGCACTGCAGTCTGTACTGCCTGATGACTCAGGCTCTGCCCCCCTCCTGCAGCACCAGTTTAACATTAATGCTCCAGCGTTATTCCTCAGTGATGCTGGGAACAGTCTTTTTAGCTGCAGTAGAGAACACATTTATGAAGAAATGCTCAAAGAGCATAGTGGTTCCCTGGGGCTGAAAGTCCTGTTTTTCGCTCTGTATTCAGCAGCTACTGTTGGCTCTTGGCTTTCCCTCTTCTGTGTGAGCCTTTATAGCAGCATTGAAGAAGCGAAAAACATTATCCAAACAAAAACCGCTTGTAACAACAACAAAAGACACCAAATATTGGTGATATAAATCCCACTCTGCCCTTGCTGTGGTTTGTTTCTTTTGCAGTTATTTAAACATGTCTGGTTTATGCATGGGATTTTAGAAAGTGCCAGCCTGCAAGCTCTGACTGCTCGTTCTGAACTGCAGTGTGAGGCTGCAGAGTTTGCTAGGGTGCAGAGCTCTTTCATGCTCCTCCCCTCGTTGAAATTGTCTCCAGCTACTCCTGCCAGATCACTGCTGCAGTGGTTGAAGGTGCTGCTGAAGTTTTACAGAGCTTTTTTTAAATAACGAAATTACTTGAAATTCCTCTTCTTGTACGATGCATGTTTTGTACTTTTTATCCTTAAAAGATCTGTTTCAGTAGTGATGATAATTGTCAAAGTCTAGATAGTCTTTATTTTATTTAAATATTGCCGGTGCTTTAACTTCTGGGCCTTTTTTCTTTCCTGTCTCCACAGCTGTGATCGGGTTATTGTACCCGTGCATGGACAGACATCTGGGAGAGCCACATAAATTTAAGAGAGAATGGTCCAGTGTAATGCGATGTGTCGCAGTCTTTGTGGGAATCAATCATGCCAGCGCTGTATCCTATATTCTGATGAAACTGGTGATAATAAAGGGGTTTCCACTAAAACAAAGCTCGTATAGCCAGTCGTGGTGAATCGTTAAAGATATAACATGAGGCATTTTTTGCTAGGGAAATGCAGAATATGTGTTAGTGTTAAGCTGTCATAGCAGTATTGGAGGTGATAAGTCTCACATGTTTTTGTTCTGAAAAATCTTTTTATTAGAAGTGTCTCAGTATTGAGCTTTGTCTTACTTACAGTCTCTGTTTTCTTTGAATAATTAAAGTAAGCGTGGGGTAATATTTATGTGGTAGGTATTACAGAAAAGTGCTTCAAGACATTCCAAGGATTGATGGCCATTTAACACCATAGTAAGAGATTGAAGCCCAATCTTGACATCGTCAGTGAAGCACTTGCACTTTGCAAAGAACAGAAAAGCTTAGGACCAGGCAATACTCAGGACTACACAAAGCAAATAAGCATTGTTCCCTCATTCTGCAAGGGATGCCTTGATGCTGAGAGAGTTATTACCATTCCTGTGGTCATTCAGTAAGAGCAATTAGAAGTCAGTCAGCATGTTGCAGTACATTATACTCCTAATTGTGTAGCTATTCAGATACATCCTTGCACAAGTGTGCTCGAAACTGGTGTCCCTGCCCTCTGAAGCAGCTGGGGACATGCTGGGTGGACAGGGTGCTTTTCACATGGACTGACACACTTTACTTGAGTGCTGTGAGTCTTCGTGGTTTTGTGTAACCATGCTTAGTGTCTCCTCCCTCAGGTGAAACCAGGTCTGTGAACACTGGGTTCTTGTAAACTAATTGGAAAGTTGATCATCTTTGGAGCTTTCATCTCCTTCAGTGTTTGCTCCCAGCACAGTTTGCAGAAACCATGCTAAGAAATTCCAATTGCATGCTACTGAGTCTCCTCATTTCCAGGAAAAGAGGGCAAATTAAATGAAAGATGTGAGAGCTGGCTGGATTCTTACTGAGGTGGCTTGGCCCTTGGATGAGTTTTGTTGTTGTTTGGTGTTGTTCCCACCAGCCATCCTATCCAGTTTGGCCAGATGAACTGGAGCTGCCAAGGATCAGAGTCATTCCCACTGTCCCTCACAAACCTTGCTCTCCATGCCAAGGATGCATTAATCTGGTCCTGTGGTTCTCACTGACCTGGACAGTACCTGTTGTGTAAGCACACAGAGCTTTGATGCTTTTAAGAAACGCAGGAGAACTGACAACTTCTCTCTGCATGGGTCAGATTATTTACAGTAGAGTTTATTGCAGCTTTCTAACAGCTGTTACACACATTCCAGGACATCACTAATGTGCTGTCTGTATTTCCTCCTTGGGAGCTCTCCAGAGTGCTTTCTTTTCAGTTTATTACCAGTTCAGCACATTGCTGTATTTGGTGTGGGTTTTGGGTTTGTTTGACCTTTTTTTTTAATGCTATTGATTTTTTTTTTTTAACCTGTAATTATTTACTTCAGTTAGTTGAACTTCTTTCTCATTTCCTCTAGGTCTCTCTCCAGGTCTTTGTGAGAAAATAGGGCAGTGTTTTTATGTTGTCCTCCCATAAATTTGCTTTCAGGCTTATGAAACTTGGCAGCCTCCTTCTTAATAATCTGTTTTGGACAGGAGTAGTGAGGATGAGTTATCATTTCCAAAACATTTTGAAGACTGTAAAACACTACAAAGATATCTGGAGTGACTTCATGCTTTTATCGTAGAGTTGACAAAACTAACTCTTAATGTTGATTTACATTAATACTTTCACAGTAATATTATTTACATTTCATTCTATAGAAAACATTAACATTTTAAATGTTTAGCTGACTGCATACTAGCATGTAGATGAAACAAAATTGCAATTAAGAGTAATAAATATCCTTTTTTCAGTAAATCCCTGTCATTTGGAGGAATCTAATGCTAAGTTTAAAATTTCATGCTTAGTGTGGTAAAGGACCACATAAGGATGAGATATCCTTACCCTGAACAGTAGCATGTGCATTGTCTGTATAAAACACCTCCATTGTCTGGTAGCTCTATAGGCTCCTTGCCCTTGTACAGTGCTAAGACCCTAAAAACGTGAATAAGCATCATAAGATTTTAGTTTCCTGATACATTGGCAACACCTGGAAGGCTTATTTCCTTATACCTGATAGGTTTTTGATAACTGAAATAATAATTGCTGCAGGGCTTTTATGGCATTTTTTTCTGTTGTGCCAAAATAAAATAGAATGAAGAAAACTGTTTTACACTTGTATATGATGTTTGCAAGCTTATTCTTAACAATTGACCCAGAAAGTGGATTTTGCCAACAATATCCAGTTGTCTCTCACATTAGCAGCCCTGTCAATTGGACTGTGGTGGACATTTGATAGATCACGAAGTGGTTTTGGCCTTGGAGTAGGAATTGCTTTCCTGGCCACGTTGGTGTCACAACTTCTGGTCTACAATGGAGTTTATCAGTAAGTATTTCCTCCTTGAAGGTTGAATGTTAGTCTCCTGAAACTATAACATAAAATCAGAATAACTGAAAGAGTAGATTTTGACATGATTTACGAAGCTGCCAGCGCTTAATGTTGAGCACAACAGAAATTGGACTGTTTATGAAAGCTTTTATGTGTTTTACCTGGAAGTTGCTTATTTCAATAAAATTGCTATCTTACCAACAATGTAACATGCTTTTTTTAGTTGAACAAATGGGATTATAATCAATAAGAAGGCCCCTTTGTTATTTGCTGCAGGTAATTAAATTTCTATAGTACGTGTCTTTTTGAGTTACTGTCCTAATATTTAAAGTTGTGGGTTTGTCAGTGTGATTGGAGGTCTCTGTGTATTGCACAATGCTGAGCTCAAAAATGTGTCTTGTTTTCCAGATACACATCTCCAGATTTCCTTTATGTTCGTTCCTGGTTGCCATGTATATTTTTTGCTGGTGGAATCACTATGGGCAATATCGGCAGGCAGCTGGCAATGGTAGGTTTGGAGGGGGGAGTCCATCGCCTTCGAGTCAGAGGTGTAGTGTACATATCATTCTTTCCTTCCTATATACCAACCAGCTATTTGACTTGCAGATGCACACTAAGGTAGAAATCAGAAATCATTGCTTTTCGGTCTAGATAGTGAACTTCTAGAACAGTTATTAAGAGCATAGCCTATGACTTTGCTCCGTATGGTCTCAGCTGCATACTTTTAGCCCTTTCGGGACCAGGAGCTAAATAAAAGCTCCCATGTTTGGGGAGAAGTTAAGCTGTCCTCTAAGTCTGTACTGCTCTTTCTGCTGCTCAAGGAAACAGAAACTGAAGCCAACAGTGTGTGCACAAAATTTAGGGAGACCCAATTTACCCGGGTGAAGTGTGAGCTAAGCGATTTTAACACTCATTTTGTAGAAAACCCCCCATTATAGCAGTCTTTTTCATTAGTTACATAAATTAATGTTACTAATTTTTTCAACTTCTGTTTTTCAGTATGAATGCAAAGTCATTGCAGAGAAGTCTCACGAGGACTGAGGAGAAACAATATGCACCTTTTAAACAGGAAAATACCTGACAAATGACTGTTGGAGGAGCATAAGTAACACTTGACTATGAAATTGCCAAAATGCAATTTTCCCCCCCCCGAGTGGTACACTTTACTGCAATCTGTGATTGCTGCTTCTATAGAAACCTTGATGTCTGATTTTGATTACTGTGAAGTTACAATAGTATGCAATACATTTGACAATATAGGTTCAATCATAGGATTCTTTTTCCCAAATCTAAACTGAGTTTACCATAAATTCTTGTCTGTCCGTAATGTTGCAGTGCCAAACTGAATCTTTGCACTACATTTCTGTAGCTGAAACTTCTGCTTCACTTTGTCAAAAGTTTTGAGGAATTTCTTCTTAATAACTCAGTGAAAGACAGGGCCTTCAAATTTAGGAATGAAGATCTTCTCTTTCCATGATGGTAGCCCATAATATCTTTATGAAAATTCATGGATTACAGGTGAGCTTTGATGCAATAAGATTTCTGCCTATTAACACACTGTATGATTCTTCTTACATCACAGGTGAGGAAACTTAATATGGATTGTATGGGCTCTTGCTGTAGCATTTCATTTGTCTGTGGTATTTGCCCAGTATCACAGAATAGAGAAATGGAAGCTGAGGCTGGAAATTATTTGATGTTTTTCCCCCTGGTACAACCAGTATACATGTTTATGTGTAAATTTTTGATGCTGGTCTACGTATATGGACAGGTTCTGAAACTACATGTATTGAGTAACTGGATACAATTCGGCTCATTCCTGTATAGTCCCTTAAACTGACTTGTGCTCATCCCTAATACATCAAAAAAAGAATAATTTTAGGGAGTTTTTATTGCAAAACTTCATTCTGCTGAACTATATCAGCCACTACCATATAGTGTCATAAACCCCTCCATTACGAACGTTACTGTTGATAGTTCTTGTCTACTACCTGCTCTGTTCACAGGGATCAGCAGGAGGAGACAAGGGCTGTATTTTAGGTACAGATGTAGCCCTTATTGCTGTGACTATGGTCCAGACAAACATAAATGCATTTGTTCTTATAGCAATTTTCTGAGGTAGAGAAATGCTGTTACCTGTATTTTACAGGTGCCTGTGCACAGAAAGTCTCATAGGACAGAGAGTTGAAATGGGTCATATGCTAATCAGTTGCCTTCTCAAGAAGGATTTTAGTGTGTGACCCATGTTTGAGGACATAACGTGGGATCTCCTCTTGGCTTTGCAGCTCCCTTTTAAGACCGTGAGATAAAAGAACTTGTGCAAAAGGGCAGAAAGAAGACCTCAAGAGGATACTGCTAACCTGTGCCAGCAGTGAAATTGGCATGGGGTATCTCTGCATTGTTCTCCCCCTTCTGTCTCTGTGTTGATGTTTTAATGTATTTGTTTTCCTCTTTTTTTATTGGTTTTTTTTTTGTTGGGTTGGTTGGTTGGTGGTGTTGTCTTGAAGTACTAAAATCTTCCGTGAAAGGTTTATAAGGCATGTTACAGTCACCCAGGGGGGGCAGGAGTTGGTCCAAAGAACAAATAGATGTAGACAAGTTTTTATTAATAAGTGTGTGTATGCAGTGTACACAAAACTTGAAATAGGCAACTCTTTTTCAGTCTTCAAGGCTTACCTTTAAGTCTGAAAAGTATGCAATGGAGTGCTTCCAAAAGCGTTGTAATGAATGAGGTGGTCACAAAAGGAAAATTTCTTGAATTGGGGAAGTGTAAAAATAGCGAAAAAACAAATGATGTATAAAGAGCTTGGTTCTGCAGCTCCACAGAGTTTCATTAGCTTGTCACGATTCCATGACAATTCAGCACCTGAAGCACACTTTCATTGGGTAGTGTTTCAGGAAAGCACCTACAGATGTGCTTTGCGTTAAGCAGAGGTAGAACATGTTTAAGTAGATTCTTGACTAGAGATTTTCTTTTAATCAGGCTGTATGGCAATAAGCATTTTATTAATAAAACCAAGAAACTGTTAGAGCATGAACTAAGGGTGAGTTTCTTCAGGCAGGCTCTGCCATTTCACTGAAGAAGCTTTAGGGTCCCTTTCCGTACAGTATTTCACCTCATCCACCTTCTTTACTTAAATCAATTCAGCTTGGTGGGCAGCGTGCTGAGTCCCTCTTGAATTATCAGGGCATGAATGGCATAAAAATTCAGATGTTTCTTATCCTAACGTAGGGAATAACGTGTTACCTCAGTAGCCAGTGTGCTGACTTGGTAATTAATTCAGTTTCATCACGACCAATAAGTGTGTACAACTGGAGAGGAGTAGTTGTTGTTATTCACTGGGTAGAACTGCTTTTACCTGCCAGTCTAAATATTGACACAGAAGCCTTGTGTATGTTAAATTGTACAGTATGTGAGAAGTGGTTATTGTGCATCTGTGGCACCTGCTCTGCAACACTTTGCACTCAGATTCCTCTAAACCCGATTAGCCTGTGCTGTCCGCTAACTCCTTTTAAATTTCATTTTGGAAATTTTGAGCATGTGGTGCAAAGGCAGCAATCATCCAAAATAAATTTGGGTGGAGTCCTTTATTATATGTGGTTTACTATTTTTATTCTTATTTAACTAAAGCCCGTACAGGATTCGCATCTTGGATGTCATGGGTTTTTTTCCAAACTGCATTGTAATTTTATGGCTGATGCGTTCAAACCCTCGGAAAGGTTCACAAAGAGAATGGTGGCACGGCCTTAACTGTAGTGGTGTGAACATGCTGCTACTGTACAGCGTGTAATTACAACATTAGACTGTCTTAAATGTTACCCAATAGAGAATGAATAAGGTATATTTTAGATACAACTTTATAAGCACTATAACCTCTTCACTAATTAAGCATTGTAAGGTCTATGCTGTTTAAACTGGCAAATCGCAGTTAAAAGCAAAACGTGCATTAAATACAGTTACAACCTTGCTTGATAGGTTTCTTCTTTCTTTAAGAAGTTATGCTGATTTTTTTAAAATAGACTGAGTTGCCTTCTATCAGCAATCTCGTAATAATTTTGACCAGTGAGCTGGCATATTGGTTGCACATAACATCTGTCTGGTAATACTAAAAAAGAAGCTGGCGAGATGAAATCGGCAGTGATTCTATCGTAATTAGCATCCCGAGCAGCCTTTGAAAATTTGCCCTTTTGAATCTGCAATGGGAATATTTGAGCTGGGGGAAAATAAACCAGATAACTTCAGTTTCCGTACAGAAAATAGAGATTTAGATATAAATAGCCACTATGAATATGAAAAAAACCCAGCTGTGAATGGCAGGGAATCCGTTAATATATTTGTATTTATTAATGTTCCGGTCTGGATATGAACTGAATGTTTTTCTGGTATTCACAGACTCCATTCACACAGCCCATTACTCTCTCAAAAAAAGATGTAACAGAGTTTTAGAAATGTGTAATGAAAAAGCCACTAGGCAGAGGTGAAGAAAGGGTGGGAAGAGAAGTTCATCAGTGTTTGAGACGCAGTGCCCACAGCAGGACAGCACCACAAGTGAGAGTTGGAAAGAGTGCAGGGAATGAATGGAATATACCCATGTTTGTGTTGGCAACTCGTGACCCAAAAAGCCTCACTCTGCTGTCAAAACTCAGAGTCCTGTGCGTGCCAAGTGTCTGACTGGGCAAATTACAGCCAAGGATAGAAATAACCATAATTTTACCCAGTCATACCACTAAGATCAGTCAGAAGCACAAAGGCAAATGTGCTTTGCTGGAAACCCAACCTCTCTCATCTGTAGCCTCTCCATGAGATCATTGCCCAGAGGAAGGGGAAGACCAGGTGCTTCCTCCCTAAGGTCAGCCTGAGGGTGTTGGATAGAGAGTTGCCCATTTTGGAGAGAATATTCCTATGGCCAGGCTCTTGTGAAATGCACCTTGTGCCATCCTTTATAATGTGGCTGCTGTAAGAAGCTAGGAGAGTAAACAAACTTTTCCTCTGTAGTGTCTGTACTTCCCTTCTGCCATCTGGCTGGGAGCTGCTGTGGGGACCTGTGAGCATACACCAGCCTTCCTGTTTTATCTCTCCCAGCATGTAAGGAAGGGACATAATTTTACCAGCTATTTTGCATATGCTTTTTACATCTTGGAGCGGTGTTACCAATAATTCCTAATGGTAATGGATGAATATAACCTGTGGAAGTGATGTTAAATAGCAAATACAATGCTTATAAAAGCACACACACAGCTGGGCAGGGGGAACACGTGTCTTGCCATGGGAATAGCTATCTAATGCTGTTAGTTTTGATGCCAGTACTAAATGCAAAGCATGAGTAATTTTGCAGCTTAATGTTCAGTACTAAACAGTAAATGAAAGGTCAGTCCAACATGTTAACTGTCATGGAGTAGTAAACACTCTTTTAATTGCTTCATGCAGCCAGATTGGATTTTTGGTGTGTTTGTTGTCATGTTTTGAGCAGCATGGTCCAGAGCATTGTCCTGATTACCTCCCCCGGTCGAATGACAAAGCCTCAAATTAAAGGATAAACTTCATGTCTGGGGTTTTCAGGCAGCATATTGGGAGCTTGTGCTTTGAATGCTTAAAAGCCATTCTGGGGAAGAGTTAGGGATTATTTCTAGATCTGATTGGAGCCAAAATCCAGATTGAAATGTAGTTTTGCAGTTTCTTGAGGTTTTCATTTCTTGCTCTTCATTTCTGAATCACATAAATTTAGCAGCTCCTGTTGTGCTTTCACGCTTAACATTGTTTTTCAGCCTGCACTGCCCTATAGCAGATAGGAAAAAACTTATACAAATAAGAAAGAATATAAAGAGAAAGGGCTGCCACTAAGTTTCCACAGGCCAAGCTGGTTGAAAGGTCAGTGGCATCCAGCGTGCCATGTGCATCAATGTTGGATGCACAGCCTGCAGTGTCCCCAGATCAAAGTTCATAGGATTCACTTTCTGTAGTGGCAGCAGTTCTGCCTTGATGTTTGCACTTAAAAACCTCTGTGTGGGCAGTGACCTGCTGTACTGCAGTTAGGCAGGGGTACGTGCACGTGTTGCAGAGTATTCACAATGGCAAGTCAACAGCTGTAGCTGTAAAGTCTGCTCTTTATTAATTTGTTGGTAAAAATCCTGAAATTATGCCTTTTAAGCAAATACAGCAAAATATTTGTTGAAATCTGTATTCATAAATACGTTGCTGTCTGAATTCACAACGTCATTTTGCTATTTTCTCTGATTAGTTCAATGTATGCCTTGCATTACGTGATATAAACCTACATTTGAGATATTTAATACTTTTCTGGTAATCAAATCTCAAGGCAAGGTGTGTTTCATGCAATTATTCAGGAAAAATGTGTGAACTAAAAAGAATGAGAGGCATAGGGTTGCAACTTAGTGGATAGAAATTAAGCAAGGAGAAGCTCCAGCATTTTGCATGATGTTGCAAGAAAGAAAAGGACAATAAGTGGTTGTTCTGATTTCATCCTGCTTTTCAAAACAGGAGGGGAAGGGGAGTCTTAAGATGCAGGGCATTTGTATTGGCTTGTTCTGATCTTCAGCAGTTCTCCAAAGACATTTCTCTATTGGCCATGATCACCAGAGCATGTTTAGGCTCATCTGTTTTCCTCTAATCTAGATGTGCCTGTTGTGTCCTCTGTGACTAGAGATGCTCAGGGTAAGTCTGGCGATGCCACCAGAGAATCTGTAGGAGAATGGCTTTGGCAACTTCTTGCTGAGATTGACAGTCCTTTTGACCTTTGTGAGAAACTGGTGATCTGGCCATGGTGCTTTGGTTGGTAAAGGTGAGGGGTGTGACTACACGGTGTTTGGGCTGGGGGTGAAAGTTCTTGTAAGGACATTAAGTGCATATGTCAATTATAGGTTCTAACAAAAAACAAAGTTGCCCGGCTCTGCAGATGGTCACTTCTTGTCTCAAGTGGTGAGACCTGCCATCAGTGTGCCAGAGAGGGAAGGATATGCTTTTTGGCTCCTCCTTACACTTCCTTTGCACAACTACATAGGAACCGAAATAAGGACAGTTAATCCTGTTCTTGGAACCAGGACTACGTATAGGCTGGGTTAGCACTGAAAGACTCCACTGTTTTCTTTTTAAAAACAAATGCTTGTTCTGTGCTGCATGTCAAGAGCAATCATTGCTGAATGAACTGACATGCAAAGCCAAGTTCTCAGCTGAACTGGCTAAGCTCCATCCATCTCAGTGGATATACAGCGTTTCGTGCTGGTCGGGAATTTGGTCCACTGTGTTTGAAAGGGATGAAATTGTTTAGACCTCACTTCTTTTCTAATGTGTTAGAGGTCAAAAAAGAGTTCTACATTGTGCAACAAGCAAGAGCAGCACGCTGCGGAATCTGCCTTTCCTCTTTCACCATTGATGGAAACTCTGATCATTCGCTGTGATTTACAGTGTGTGCTTTTCGTATGGTATATCATCTCTTCAGGAGGACTGACTTACAAGAATCAGACCTGGCAGATCAGACTAAATAATGATGCGAATGCAGAATGTTGGCCACTTGGTGAGCTTGATGTCATAAATGTTTGCCACGCTCTTAGTTGTTTGGGGTTTTTTGTCCAGTGTTTCACTTGTAGGATATTCAGCTGAGGATTTGTGTTGGACCTATTCCTGTTCTGATTAAACTGGAGAGGAAGAGAGAAATAATACTGCTTTGTGTTTCTTCAGACCTGTCTTACCAACCAGTTTCCTCAAATCAGTGTAACATGCAAAAATGCAACTGGAGTAGTGGCTTGAAGAAGATGAATTGAAAGAACCTGAAGACTGAAGTTTCAAGGACGTGAATTGATGCAGTAATGTATCCACTGTGGTGATAAGTGGTATAAGAAATGCTAGACCTGTAGTATTATGCAAGTAATAAACGTAGAAATGCAGTGTTAAGGAATAATGAAGTTAGTAGAAAATGAAACATGAACCCATTCCTGGAAACAATTTTTGGGGGGTTGTTCTGCAGACTTTGGTCTGTTGCACTGGTCCAGGGGATGAACTCTGGGACAGTAAAAACCAATGAGATGAGGGGTCACTTGATAAGCTGGCTAGATACAGAAGGGAGTCTGGTTTAGATGTCAGGTCAAAATGGCCAGCACAAAGACAAATACCAATATTTATATAGTCCACACACACTGACTTGGATTTTACTTTTTTTTTTTTTTTAAATGTAGATTTATAAACGAGACTCACCTTTAAGTATCAAGGGACAGACAGGTATCACAAGTTGCATTTGCATTCAAACCTTAACCTCCATGGAAGTATACTTAAAGGCAAAAGGAAGAGTTGTTTCTTCAGATTCATATGTGCCCCTTTAAGGTGCTTTTTTGAAATTTTTGAATTTGAAATTTGGATTTCTTCGTGGAACTTGAAATCCGCTGGGTTTCATCATTCTGCATCAGCTCCCTCGTAAATGAGGATGGTTGTGTTGCTCCCACAACCTGTGGCTTGACAAATGTGTCCCTTAATCTGCTCTCAGGAAATAAAATAAACTTAGTTAAAGCAGAAGCAGTTCCCCAGTCCCCTCATTTCCATCACAGCACCGATGCACAGGTCAGTGCTAAGGAAAGGCCTCTTGTCAGCAGTGTTGGCTTCACTTGCCTTCCATTGATCGTAACAGCGAGGCACCAGAGATAATCTGCCATAAGAAGGGGAGCCAGTTGCTGCCAGAAACCCCAAAACTATCTCATCAGGGAAGTTTCAAAGCTATGGGGGACAGTATGTGCTTTCTGGTATCATCTGAATCAGCTTTTCCTGGAATACTTACACTTTGATGAACTGTCAAACTTTGACAGTTGCTGATATACAAGGTCACAGTAACTAATGAAACCCAGAGAGATATGAAGTTGGTCGTGCAGCTGCTACATGGCAGATTACTAAGGGATAATATTAAGCAACCCAGAAAAGGGACCATGCACCACATCTCCTGATGTCTCTTGCACAGCTGCTGTGAGGTGCATGCTGACGTTTCGCTAAGGACATAAACAGACAACTGACACTTGTATAGACAAATCTTTGTGGGGTTTGATATCCCGCCTAATGCTGACTGCTGTTAAAGGGACTTAATGGGTAGGAAAAGCTGCTGGAAAATTGTCCTGCTTGAGCTCAAATAAATAGTGCAGAGTATCTGGTGCATGCAGTGAAGATGAACATATATTCAGCAATTTGGCATCTCTTAAATTATTAAGGCCTGCTCGTTCCGCTATCTAAAATTCTTGAAAACAGGATCTTATCACCCCTTGTACTGTTTTCCTGAGACAGTTCAAAATATTGTTTCTCGTCAGCACTGTTGCATCTTACCGTTGATTAAAACAGTAACTTCCAACTTAATCTTGTGGGGAGAAAGTATTTCAGATATTAGCTTTCCTGCACTTCTTCAGTATCTTTTCATCACAATACTATTTTTAATTAAATCTGCTGACCCTTTGTTACAAATGCTAATGTAAAAAATGCTACTTCATGCCAAGGCACAATACCTATTTGTAAAAAAAAACCTGCATTTTATTCTCACAGTCAGTTAACATCTAAAACATACACCTCTAAACATTAACATATGTCCTTAGCTTTTGGGATGTCTTCATTGAGTTGATGTGCCTGAGGCCTGACGTGAGCTGTTAGGTGATGCCATCTGCGTTCCTGGAGCAGAGCGGGGCTTGGTTTCAAGCACAGAGGGTCTGGCCTGTGGTTGGACCTTGAAGGTGGCTATGAGCAGAAGGTGGAGACCCACCTGCTTTCTTTCATCCCCACCAGTTCAAAGGGACTCGCCAAGGCCCTACTGAAAGCCAAGTGATAATTGTACAGTTTTGCTTTACAGTTAACCAAGTGTTGAAGGAAAAAAAAAAAAAAAAGTGGTTTCTTTTCAATGCTGCCTTGTCAAAATGCCAGACGCCGCTTGTTTTTGACATTTTCAGCTACTGTTAAATAATAGTCTTGCTTCTGTCACAGCTAATGTTGACTTGAAGGCAGTTGTGCATTTCTCAACATAAATGCTAAGCAGACAGGCTGGGGTCTTGACAAATATTTTCTGGGTTTGCCCAAGGCAAGTAAGAATGAGCTTCTAGTTAATCGTTTGTTTTAAAATTCAGATTGGTGAAATAGGCAATTAAAAAAATGACAATTTTCATCAAAATTTGCAAATGAAATGTCTCTTTGCAGGCAGAGCGGGTTCAAGAAACTGCAATAGATAATTGCTATTTGGAATCAGTGAAGTATCCCGCATTTTAGGGCCATGAGAATTGTGGCTGTTCTGCCTTAGTAAACCTTGATTGATTTGGTAAATAAGCATTTCAACTTCTCTCTTTAAAATAAATAAGCAATTTTACTGCTTTATTGCTTACCCCTGTATGGGAGGTAAACAAGCTCTCGAGCAGTAACCCCATAATATCATGAGCCCAAGTGCCATCTGTCACCGAGACTTTTGTCCCTTTATGCACAATAGCTTCTTATGGCATTAGGTCCGTTGTAGGTTAATTGATTAGCAGAGATCCTCCTTTCAGTTGTTCCTGCTTTTCTTCGCTAAAGGACCATATCTCTCATCTCCATTTCCTTTTCTCTCTCCTGTATTAGCATACTAATCACACTGAACTCCCACTGCTAAAAAACTCTATCCATTTCATACTGGGGGAGGGGAGGAGGAATAAACTGGCATTTCCTGAGAGATTTACAGATGCTGTCTTATGACGGTTAGAAGGGAGGAAAAGAAAAGAAGTGGTGGCAGAGGTGAATAATGCACTGTGCTGGCTCTAGCATGCCGGTGAAAGCTGAGACTATAGCTGCATAAATATTAAACACATTTGAGAAGCACTATTCAAATAAATATCAAAGACAGAGTTGCTCACACATCTGTTTCTCCTCAAATTTTGCCACAGCATTCTACATTTGTTTTCTCTCCAGCTGTTAACACCTGTCTTTCTGTCAGTGGTAATAATGCAATTTTAGGTGGGCTACAGAGCTGACAGTAACATGAAAGAATTCTCTAGTTTTGATGTAAGAAAATCCTTTTTCAAAACTAAAAAGGGCTCTGCTAACAAAGATATATCCTTGTGCTAATCCTTCAGAGCAGTATATGGGGGTTTTGTTGTTTTAAGGTGGGGGTTTTTATCAATCTACAGAGAGTTGTGCTTGTATTGCACAGCTGAACTTGAACTAGATGTGACATCCTACAGTGGGCAGCTACTGCTTGCCTTTGTAGTTCTCATTTTATTGCTGACAAATATTCAGAAGGTTGTATGTACATGGTACTCCTCTCTCCATGTGATGCTTGTTATCTAACCTCATCAAAAGTGTATGCTGTGCATTGATTGCTACTAGAGGACACATCCAGTGGTGATGTCTTCTTTATTTACCTCTTAAATGAGCACAGTATTCACAGGGCTGCCTGAAGAAAGTGGTTTGTGCCTTTGCTGTAGTCATCTCAATAGAAGGATGATAGGAAGTGCTCAGCTCTCTTGGCATGGAAAATGATGGTTCAGATCCTCAACTAATGTAAACTGGGAGAATCCATTTACTGTGCCTGTTTACCTAATGTGGAAGAAAAAGCTGTTTATTCCTTCTGGCCTACAAAAACACACCCTGAGACTCAGGGCAAAGCACTGATGAACCACACCAGAATCATCTCAGATAAGGAAGAAATAATGGTTTGTAAGTGTGTGTTAGCAGCAGATTTAACACTCTTCACTCAATACAAGCTTAGTTCTCTGGCTGTGGTGCTATGAGCGTAGACTCAAGGCTGTTAAGCCCGTTATTTGGTCCACCATGCCTTCTTCTCTTGCAAGGTAGCCTGTGGTTGAAGAATCTCCCACCTGCTGTGGGAATGTACATTTCCATCCATAATCCCTGCCTGTGTGTCCCAAGGAGAAAAGTCTGGCTGAACTTCGCAGGTGTTTCAGCGCAGATTGTCTCTGATTCCTGGAGGAAGCTGAGCTGGCCCTTGGACATGTTTTGTCAAGAAATTACTGGGTGTGACTGGTGTGGCAAATACAGGTCCCTTTCACCCAAGTCTTATCTCCGGGTTTAGTCTCTGAGTGATTATTATTGTTTTGTCAGCTATTTTAAACCAATAGCAAAGTCATTTTCTTCTGAAGGGCCCATGAAATGATCTGTGGCCACATTATTCTTTCATTAATGAATGAAATCTCATCGAGATTTGCAACCAGAGAACCAAAACCAACCTCATAATAAATAGCCTCAAATTCATAAATTGCCAGCTTTGTCATCTGTAAGGAGGATATGGAAGTATGAACCACGTCATGGCCAGCTTGGTACTGTCAGCCACCACGTGCAGAGCTCCATGGCTGTCAGTCCAATGACTGGTGAGGGGGCTGCAGGCTCCCCCAGGATGGCAGCAGCGTGCCCAGGAATGGTGCTGCTCCGTGAGCTGCAGCGGTTAACGCGGAGCGGTTGCAGCCTTAGTGCCTGCCCTTGGCACAGCAGCTTCTCTTCCCCACCGTGATTCCTTGTGCAATGCCTGTTCATTCAGGCTTCATGCAGGGATGAAACATTTGACCCATTGTGCAGGACCGGGTGCGAGGGGAGGGACTTCCTGAAATGCTCTGTGCTGGCTGCACTCTTCTGCCATTAAAGCGGTGGGGGGATCAGGGGGCTCATTGTTCCAACGGGAGAGGATTTAGGCCAGGGCTGAATGCCTCAAAAAAATCCCACCCCAAAGATCCACAATAAGAGAAAATTGAACCCAACTGTAACTCTGTAAAAAGGAGATGATGTTACTGCATGAGACTCTCCCTTATGCTTTCTGTTTGCCATAGGGCCAACACGTGCTTCAGGGAAACCTTTTTACATGTTCAGTTCATGTTGGAACATTTTCCACTGCCTGGGGATAAATCCCAAGGTGCCAAAATCCACTGTCACCCCCGAGTCAGCTCTCCCATGTTTTATGTGCTGTTAGTGCTGATGGGTATCCACACCATATTAGAGCTCCCGGTAACTCTCAGAAACTCAAATATTGTGCAAATTACAGTCAGGATGTTAAGGGAGCAGAATGTTCCTCTCCTTAGCAGATGGCTGCAGCCCACAAGGTCTTATAATCACGACATAAAATATTACTACTTTTGCATGCTGTGTTTGGGAAAACATGCCAAACTGTAGTTAGGTTTCATAGGATCAGAAAAGTTTCTTCAGTAGGAAATAACTTGTTTGGAGGGTTTGGCTTTAGGATTCTTTTTCTTTTTTTTTTTTTTTTTTTTCTTGTTACCAAATAGATCTGTCTTCAATCTGCAAGTACAATAGGTCTCTAAATATGGTGCTGTCACAGAGGTAGCCTGGAAAAGACCATACTTCACTACAGCAGTGCCAAAGTGTTGAAAAAGTCTTATTAACCTATTTGGGCTGACTGATTTGGCATTGCTTCAGAGGCCTTTGCCCTGGGAAAGTTGTAGGGTTTGGCTACTATCTGGACAGGAGCCTCTAAGAAGACAGTTGGCCTGATGTGACTTTAGCTGAGCGTTTTTCTGCTGCCTCTGGGCAATTCTCCCAGATGATAAATGATGCTGTACACGGAGTGTGCAGAAAAGAGCATCTTTCCTCCGCTAGACAAATTACTTTCTAGTTTCTGCAGGCTGCATGGTTGTGATTTTTCCCCCTGATGTAATCTGTATTGGGTGTAACATTACATAATATGTGATTAAAGAACAGCGATGACTAAGAAGGTAAGTGATCAAATATTTTACCTGAGATACATGTACACATCATTTATCTCACTTTTCTCACAGAAGAAATTAAACCAGTTTCCATAGCTGTTAGTCCAAGGCAAATGAAATCCTGAATTTGATTAAGTGTTGATCCTTCTGCCTCTCATTCTCCAGGAGATGTTCCTCGAATTTTGGGATAACATCAAGCCTTTAAATGGCTTTCATCGTGTCCCAGTCCGTATGGTTTCTCTTGTGGAGCAATGAAATCAAATCAGTTGGGTTATTCTAGAGATTGTAATGTTATGGCAAGGAACTTCTCATACTTGATAAAGGGGTTTAATACTCAAAATATGCTCATGTCTTAGATGCAAATAAGGCAATTCTTGGTTTTTGCCATGGCAGCACCTATAATTTTATCAAAATCATGGTTCTGTTACACTTCCATGATTATGAATATGTAAGTCCCAAACAGTCTGACGATATAAATGACAAGCCATAACAATTGATGAAGTAAGAAAAACATAAGGAAAGATGCCTTGGATGACAGAAAACCAAACCTTTAGTATAAAAAAGCCTTTAGTACAAGTTGGCCATGCAGTTCCTGTCTGTCCAAGGACAGGGATGAGGATACTTCAGCCTAACTGCCATTCCCTGCCCTCTCCTGGTACTATTCAACTGTTGCTCAAGTTACTTTGGAAAGTGTAAATCTGCATAAAATCAACTTAATTCAACATCAACACCTCAGTCTGAAGAGTTTCTCCTTGGTGGGACGTTCCCAAGGTTGGCCAGATACCCTGAAGTTTCCTCCTCTCTGTGCTTTGCCAAAGTCTTTGTAAATTTAGCCTCCAACCCAGCAATTTTCCAAAATGATGACTGCAGCACAGCTGCCATCCCAGCTCCTCCATAGTCCTAGGCCATGCAGCAACTTAACACAGATGAAGGAGAAATCTGTGCCAAGCAGCTAGGCATTTAAAAGGAGCGTTCACATCTGCTGCTGTTCACGTTTTTTTTATGTGCAATGAATTACACGTTTCCAGCCAAATTCAGAGCATTCAGTTTGCTCGTCACAAAAGCCACCAGCACAGCTGGCAACTGTCACCCTGCCTTGTGCGATGGGGTGGGATGTAAATAACCCTACAGCCAAATGCTGGGTGAACAGCGTGTGCATAAGGGTCTCCAATGCAACTGCAAAACACCACTGTGCCAAGGAGAGAGCTCAACGTTGAAGACGAACAGGACAGGACATTTAATGGTTGTATATTAACAAATGCATTAGAAGGGGAGTCAGGTCATGGATGCTGAATAGGAATTGAAAAGCTTCCAAAATCGGGGGATATTTCTATTAGTTTGAGCTTTCAAAACTTTCCAAAACAATGTCCAATTTTTTTTTTGACTTCTCTAGCGAATATTAGAGTAGGGTATGCGATGAAATATTTTGTTCCAGGCTTTGGAACATGTCCTCTCACAAAACTGTCCTATGTCTTTTTCCTTCACAATGTTGCTGTTGGGATCGTGGCGTGCCTGCGGTGTCTGGCGAGCAGACAGCCCGCGGGCTGCAGAGGTGCTCAACCACCACGGGTTTTGCTCCACTACAGTTTCCTTCCACTTGGGCTGAAATATGAAGTGTTAAAAGCTGCTGTTTCCCTCCTTCCAGTTACATTCCTGAGGGAAATTTTGGAAGGCAGCCAAAACCAATTGAATGTAAAAATCCCCTGGCAGAGTGGCGAAGTGGAGGCAGAGGGAACAGACTGTGCTGGGAACACCTGGGGCTGCTGGGGCAAGCACAGTGCTGACCAGCCACAGGGAGAGGAGTGGCAGCACCATGTCCTCTGCCCTCATCACCTGCTCCTACGGGTCATACTTTTTCTTTCTGTCATCCAGAGGCAAATCATGGGGTCAAGCTCTCAGGCTTTTGGGGAGGAGCGTTGGCTCAGCACCGGGGAATGGCAGGGAAGGGCAGCAAGAGGGAGCAGAAGATGAAAAATTTGTCCTCCCCACATTGACCACAGGCATGCAGAGCACAGATCTGCTCTCCCTCTGCACAGTATCCCCACACTTCCACTAGAAAACACGACCATTAGTGCAGTGGTAGCATTGTCTGCTTCAGGGTTTAAATGTTTATGGAAGGGAGAAGTACTGTTGCCCTTATGTATACTAAGAAATCATGTTGGAGGGGATGGGGGGGTGGGAAGCATTTATTAAAACAAAAAACAGAAAGCAACAAGCAACATCTAAAAAGATCAGGAAGCAACAAGTGGCAGCAGTGGAAGATTAAAATGCATGGGCTTGGTTGTTCAGAGACAAAGGTACATAGAAACACACTTCAGTGATTACATCTTTGACAAGCTTGAACTGTATGTTAAACAAAAACTAGAAAAGGTCACAGAGACATTCACGGGAAAGATATTAGTCAAACAAGCACCCTATGAGGAGGTGGCAGAGACTGTGGGGTGGCAGAGTCAGACACGCAATGCCTTTGGCTCTTGAAGAGGATGCTGATTCTCATTTCATATTTTGAGGGTTCAGCAGTACAGAAGGTGCTATGGGGCAGATAAAGACCCGTGAGTGGGGTCCATGTCCAACTTCTGCTCTGGGAGGCTGCTGCAGAGCCGCCTCATGCTGTTTAAGTAGCTTGCATACCAGAGGAAAACTTGTGCAAGTTTTAATCACTTTTAAGGGGATTCAGTTGCTGTAACACACGTCTCATACTCCTTTGGACTCGCTCAGCTGACAGCTCTGATCTCCACTACAGAACATGGAGTCTCATGTCAGTCATCTCTCCTGTCTGCCAACCCCATACCGATGTCTCAGGTCCCCCAGAGCATCCCACACGGCATTAGAGGCTTATGTTTCAGTTGCTGAGCTTCATTCTCCAGGCTTTAGTTTCTCCACAGATGCACTGGCAAACTGTGACTTGTTCAGGGGGTTTCTGGAAGGGATAATTCAGTAACAGTGAAGAAAGACTTTATGATCTCCAGTGCAAATTCTCACCCTTAGGACAAGACAACAAACCAGATACTAAGATAAGTGACTGCCCTGCTAACCAGAAAATGGCAGTATTGAGGCCAGATGTAATTATGTTCCATTGGTACTGTATGGAATAACATCAACTCACATAATGTGACTACCTGGAAGGACATTGCAAGGGCTGTGCCAGAAAAAGTCTTAGCACAGATTTGGATGAAATTTAATCTAAATATTTCAGACTCAAGAGTGATGTTGCTGTTTTCTTTCTCATTCCTGTTTTAATAGAGCCATTTCTCCCTGGGACCTGGCCATCAGTTCTGGCTCCTGAAGCCATGCTGAAAGCCAGGTTCTGCTTGAGACACATGCGAAGTGATATCAAAGACCCTGCTCCAGACATTGTGCTTTGTAATGTGGAGGCATGTGTTTTTTGAGGGAACCAAAGGACGTCTGGTTGACACCCTCCAACAGGGTCTCCCTGTCAGGGTGAGATGTCTTAGGGGTTCTGAAATGGGCTGAGAGTGAATAATGCACTTCTACGGACTTCTGAACTTTCAGAACAATAATGGAGGCAATACATTGCATGGTTCTGGGACAAGTCTCTACAGCCTGAGCTCTTTTTAGAAGTTTGAGTTGTTTCTGTGGGCTACATGATAAAAAACAAGGATTATGGAATTTAAACCACTTTTATCTCATTGATGCAGTGTGTTATTTTAGGTACCTGAATTATTCCAAGATAACAGTAAGCCTAGGGTTTACTATAGTTTGTCATAGTCACAAGTGCAATTTTAAACAAGTTTATTTCTTTTAAAAAGTGCATTTAATTTAAATGAAAATTACCTTTACAATCCAGTTGGAAATACCCATTTCTTTTCACCCTGATTTAATCTGCTGTCAGGGTCTATGAAGTCCAACTAATTTCTAAAGCAAAGGTGTCCTGGGGAGCGGTTTTTTCATCACTAATAAATTTCAGTTTATTTCTAGTCTAAATGTGTTTAGCTTCAGCTTGCAGCTACTGGATACTTCTGTACCCCAGCCTTAACTTAAAGAGCCCTCTACTGTCAGAAATTTCCTCCCCCTATATTATGTGTAGACAATAGCTAAACTATTGATGAATTTTTGTTTTACTAAATTACATGGACTGAACTTGTTTGTTCACACACTGAATCATTTCCATGGCTCTTTTTTGTAATTGCTTTCAGACTGCTCATGTGGATTTGCTGTGTTTGGTGGGCAGGGAGCCCTAGCCCCTCACTGGGAAGGCACAAGAGAAGGAGGAGAGTGGCAGTCCTGGCACTGCTGGGCTTCACTGTCTTTGTCACCCAGAGGTGTTTTGATGCTGTAGCACTGGTGGTGAGCACCAGTTTGGCACGGGCAAGGGAAAACATCAACCCATCTCAAGCATCAAGCGGTCAAACCCCACTAGTCTCAGCTCTGCGTTTGAGGTCAGCTTGAACAACATCTACCACCATCCTCACCCCTGTTTTATGGAGCCTATGTGTGGTTGCCTGTGTGTTGTGAGGCTGGGCATTTGGCTGTGTTAAAGAAGCCTTCTTTGGAAAAACATTATTTCTGAGCAAAAGGGGCTGATTCAGCAGCATAACGTGCTGGTTCTAATAGGAATAAAGGAGGCATTTCAACTGACTGGCATAGCTCAGCACAAGCCATGGTGCTGCTGGTGGGGCATCCCCCAACCCACCTGACATCTGAGCTTATTGTGTTCTAGGGAGATAAAAACTGAGAGGTTGACAGTATTTAAGACATGCAATTTCTTCAAGTGTTATTTGTATTTATATATTCACTATTCATGCATTTTTCCTAAAGAAACTTGAAAAACTTTCAGCAGTGGCCATTTCCTTGAAGCCTAAAATATCCCCATTTCTCTCTCTTTGTGTAACCACAGTTGCTACACAGGCTGTCCAAAGCATTGTCCAGCAGGACTGCATTCAGTGAAAATGAGTGATGGAGGAAAAAAGGCATTCTGAAGCACCAGAAATTTTTTCAGATTAAAACCTCTGTTCTCCTTTTTAAGAGAAGTATGGAAATTGGTGGCACGTGAATTCATGGCATGTGTTTCCTATCATATCATCACTGGGAGAAGTATAAAATAAATGAATGGGAAGTCATTTATTGTGTGGCCTTAAAAAACTGATCTGGAGCTCTTCTCATGCCTCCTTCAGTAATTACACATGAAAACATTATGCACATAGTATATAATCTGTCAAGCAATCAGATGCTTAACTTTAATCCCCACCTGGCTTTGGGGGACTGCTGGCAGGCTGAAGTAACCCACCGTGGGGGTTTGAGGTGTAACCTCTGCAGGAATTTGAGGGACCCCTCTGTATCAAGAGGTGTCTCAGCTTCATTGGTCTGAAACCACCTCCAGTAAGTACAGTAAAGGCAAATTCCCCAGGAAACTGCTCTGTGAGCCAGATGTACCAGGTGGATAACACGAGGTGTGCAGATTATTTAGAATGAACTTTAATGGAGTTGAGAGTATTTTCATCCTATGTGTGACATCTAACTATTAGGGTACCCTCTATGCTTGTATGAATCATTAACTTCCAAACCTGGTAGTTCAGCCTGTGACACAGAGCCATGCATCACCACTAACTGGTGTTCACCTCAACACAGGCACCAGAACTGTTGGGGTAAAAGTTATAATTCATCTCACTTGGGCAGTCTATGCTTAAATCCAACTGGAATGACACTAACAAACTTCAAAGATTAGAAAATGCTGGGAGTGAGCTAAGAGTTCAATAACTTTAGAAAGGTTTCTTTCTATAGGGTTTTTTTAACACTGATGAAGCTTTTGTGTTCATGGTAGAGTTAGTCTAGGCATATCTGAACTGTAAAACTTTAATATTTTCATGTCAAAAATGATTTTGCTAAAGTTAACTTTCCCCATACTTTAACTTATCAGTTTCAGTTGTGGTGGTGTGCATTTCAGTTGAAGTTTTATTACATTATGTTGGCAGCACATTATGTTTTTTACACATGGATTTGATTGAGAAATGAAACTGGAATAAGAATGAGGTAGCAGCAGCATCTGCTGGGAGACGCAGCTAGTGCTGGTGTCAATCAATCTGATTGATTAAATATGGTGGCACACATTTTATTAAAACAAAATGCTCTCCCTGAAGAAGGCTATTATGCCAATATAATACACAGCTTTTCTAAAGAATGTTACAAAAGAGGTGGTCTGTTTGTGAAATACAATACTTGTAAATAACTGGAAAGAGCTGAAAATTTCAAATTACATTTGGCTGCTCATAGAAACAGCTATTTTATTGTTTTGGCATGCAGTAGCTGGTATTGTTATATTGGCAAGATCAGCAGCACCGATGGAAGTTTAATTATTCTGTGGGACCACAAAAAGATTTTATGCGTTTGCTGGCATTATTAAACAGGTCCAAGACTTAAAGAGTGCTCAGTGACTTGTGACCAGGATATATGACAGACTGGCTCAAGGCTTGAGATGGAGGCACTGCCTTCCCACCCCATGCCTCTGGCACGCTAGAACTAATTTCCAGGCAGTCTCCTGGCTCTTTGCAAGGATGGGTGTTTGCAGGGCTGACCTGAGCCTGGGAAGCGAACTCCTCTGGGAATGGATGGTCATCAAAGGCGCAATTACCTGCCCTTCCAGGTACATGACACAGACATCTTCGACTTGCCTCCTCTCTTGCAGAAACAAATAGGATGTGCAGCAACTCCACCCCGAAATACAGCTGGTAGCAAAAGAAACCATTTCATGGTGCATTCTCTGCTCTCCCTGGGGGAAAGTCAAGAGGAACAATGAGTCACATTATGTGAGAAGTGCTTAGAGGCTACAGTGATGGAGAATTTAGGATACAATAAATCTTTGCAGCGTTTCCTATCCACTTAAAGTTATGGCTTCTGCTGAGTGTCTTAAGGGTCAGTAGGAGTTTTGCGCTGGCTTCAATAGGGCTGAGGTTTTACCAATTTACACTTATGTTCAACACAGTAAGACGAATTATGAAAATTCTTAACCAATGTCAATATTTTACTCACCTTCCTCCAAATGTAGACACTCATAATTTAACACAGGTTTCTGCTTGCTTCCTTCATCCTCACTAAATGTATCCTAATAGCATTTGTTTCAGTAAATAATATAAATATAAATAAACATCTGCACCACAGAAGAGTGCTGCATCCTACTCTGTGTGATTGTGATGACCGGGGATCAAACAAGTTTATGCTTCAGTTGGACAAGGCACTGCAGGAACAGACTAAGAGGGTATTTCTGCCATTGAGGCTCCTACCACCTGCTGTCGTCTGGGCACACAAATCACAGTAGAAAAACTCCTAATATTCAATGTTCCTGCGTTGGCAAGGGGTTGGACTCCAGAGGACCCTTTCGATCCCTACCATTCTATGATTCTATGATTCAATCTGTGTAATAGAGCAATAACCTACCAAATGTGCTGACTGGTGCCATTCCTGTCTTTAAGAGGATGGTGTTGTTTATTGAGGGTGCTCTTCGGGTTCTTAGGATGCTTTGAGGTGAGAAGCAGCAGCTCCAGGGGAAGGGAGCAGTGGAGGCCTTTCATGGGATAGGCAACGAAAAAAGAAAAATAGCACGGGGAGGAAGACTAAATAGGGAGAAAACAAATTTGTATGGGGAACATCCAGTGTCCAGAGGAGAAAAGATGAAAGGAAAAATAGCACATGGCAAAAATTATTAGACTTCAGCAAAGGGCAAAATGCAACAGTGACAGTCACGGTATAATACACATATCATAGCATAGAGGAAAAGCATAGAGAACATTAGGTTTCAGTCCACTCCCTTTCCACTTCTATTGCTGGGGGTTTTAATGGTAACCCCTCTGGGTCATCTCTTCTAGTTTCAGTGCAATTTCTTGTCCTGCTTTATTTCTTTGGGTGGACACAGCCCGTTTGCTGCACTGTAGTAGTAGCTGCACTGTAGAAACCCCTGTAGCTGCTCTCCAAGCACCACACTGCTGTTTGGCCACCTAATGCACTGAAATACTTAAGTGGGTGCTTAGAATGAAAAACAAGCCCAGCAGAGAATCTCAGCATGTTTAACGTGATGGCATCAAAACGACATGAGTACAGATGGCTTAGACAATATCTGTGTTGAATTTTTAATGGCAGATTTGGAACTATTTTTAAGATCCTACTGTTATTTCTCCTGAGAGATATTTTCTTAGCAATCTAAGTAGAAAATAATAATGAGGAAAAAAAACCCTTGCTAGGCAACCTCTTCAACATGCAGATGGTTTCTGCAGTGACACTTCTGCTGAGGCTAATCTTTCGGGATTGAGATATTTTCAGAAACACCCATTTGTGGTTTATTTTTTTCTTTACTCACAAAGACACAGCTTTGTATACAAATCTCTTCTCCATCCCCACCCACTTATTTGGTGTTTTGAGGCTTGCTAACAACTTTTCGCAAGAACAGACATCTCAGTTGTACTTTGCATACCTCAGAAATGTATCTAATGATGGCATTTGTACTGATGCATACTTCATCTGCATCCAGCCTACATTCCTTTACAGAGCCCACTGGTTTTTTCAAACGTTCACCACCACCTGCATTATCTTAACTTGCAAACTTCTCCCAGTGCAGAATTGCTCTGAAGACCATCAGAGCTCTGATTTTACTAGTTTACAGTAGGACATGGTGTATTTTCTAATATCCTCTCCAAAAGTGTCACTGAGGTCATTCTGAGCACATTGATCTTTGACAGGTGATTCTCCCATTTTTTCTTCTAAGTTTATCTCCTTTCAACCCCATTAATCTTCACTTCCCACCTCTGCAGCAATTTTTCCATGTAGATTCTTCACTGCTTGGATGCCCCTGATCTGGGAGACTTTCTAGTTTGTTGTGCTTATATTGTCACCCTTTCCTGATGGAGAAACCCAAAGGCAACATAATCTCTATGGCTAATGTGCGAAGACAGGAAAGTGGTGTAGACTTGGGGGAAAAGCCTCAGGTCTGTTATACAAGGAGAGTAGAAGATAGTCACTTCAGACTTCAGTAAGCATCTGAATTAAAGCAAATGAAATTACACCACCCCTTTTGATATTCCCTGGCAGTGCAAAACTTAAGATAGACATCAGAATTTGATTTCATGGTAAAATGCCAGACTGCACAGCAGTGCAGGAGCACTGTGTATCCTGTGCAGGTTTACTTGCAGCAAGCCCTAGGAGCAGCCTGAGCAGGAGAAATCACTTCAGCCATAATGGCTTAATATCTGATAAACATGCATCAATATTTAAGAAGCATAGAGTGAAATACAACATTGCCTAACACACTCGAGAACAGCCTACACATTGTTGAAGGAGTGAAAATATCCTGACTGCACAAGACATTTTCAAGCCTTTTCTTTAAATCTTTATGAATCTGCCAATTTTACTACCAGAGATTCATAATTGCAAATGTTAACTCAAAATGTTCATTAGTAATAACTGAGGTGAACAATGGCACTTTGATGCATATTTTGACACAGCTGCGAATGCTGCTGAGGAAAGGACTTTAACTTGCTACTAGGTATGAGTAGCCCTAAGGGAAATATTTTGTATGGTGTCTCCACAGGATTTTAATATCTTGATAGCTACGGAATATTAATTAACTGATATTTAAAAAAAAATAACTAAAATCTAGTGTTTATGCTTTTACACAGGACAAGACACAGACCTATGTTTACTAAAGTAGGTAACATCTGCTCTGGGGATCCTGATGAGACATGGCATGAAACTGGGACCTACTGACTTCTTCACAGACTTTTGCATGTTATGAACTAAATAAAATCCACTGTTAGATGTAAGCAGTTGTGCACTTGATCACCACCACATCAAAAGTGCTTTTGCTGGGCACAATGGACATCAATTTCTCCTTTTGCTTCTCAAGACACAGAAGCTATTACTTGATAAGGAAAATGCCTTTGAACAATGCACTAGGAAGGAAGAGCAGCTGGAGCTCTGCTTTGTGGTTAGTTATATTTTGGAATCCTAAGTAGCTGTTTGCCTATGTCTATATTCATTAGGCAGGGATTTAAAGTAAAAAGTATATCATTCATTACTGTTACCACAGCACAGACGTCTACAGCTAGTCCTATCAAGTAATGCAAACCAAGTGAACAAACAACCAACATAATTTACTGTCAGCTTCTGTAAAAAGCTGGAAAAAAATCCCCACAGTCCAAAATACTGTGGGTGGTTTTAACAACGTTGTCCACAGTGCATGAAATGCAGTATTTTGGGGGTAGTAATTGCTGTTATTTAAACCTCAGAAAGCCACAGATTTATATTTGTTCGGTTTCCCTTTAAGCTGGATAATAAATCTGTACAGCTTCTTCTGAGCTTTTTTCTGTGTCTTTTTTTTTTTTTTAAGAAAGACTTCTGAGATGATAATATATGCCTATACGGGTCTATTTTTTGATGTTTTAAAAATCACAGGAAAGATTTTAACTGCTGAGTTGCTCTGTATGGAGCAAATTGTGGCTTTAGGCATTCGGTACTATAAGCGCTGAAGACAACATCACAGATACATATGCAGAAACCAGCAGTCAAGTTTGACTCAGAAGATAATATACCGACTGTGTATTAAGTTTAATGTAGATTAATGTGAGTTGCTTTCCTTTGCATGTATGTACACAGGTACAAATAATTAAGATTAATTCCACTGGATATAATGGCCTTCACTGTGCACGGTGCCATAACATTCTTCTTTAATAGCTGTTAATTGGATGTATTTGCTTTGATGGTGAAGTCCTGATTAGTCTTGTTACCCTACAACCCCTTCCCCCTCCCTTTGCTCACTTTTCTGCTTAGGAAAAGATTTATAATAAGGGAATCACAGCTATGCAGTTTATTAGCAAAAAATCAATACATGTATCTGTTTACATGTCTGAGAGGTTCAGCTAAACAGGGGGTGCTCTGCATAATATTTGAAAAGTAGAGCTGATATATGTTCTCATTCTTTATTCTTTTCCCTGTGCAATATTTTCACAGGTAATGGCTTAGATATCTTCCTGGATTTCTTTTTTTAATCTGTTTTCTTTCTTTGACTCCTGCATTGAACCTGCAGAGTTGCTCTGTGTTAACAGGAAAATCATGACACCTCCAGCAAGCTCCAGCGCCAGCATGTCAGATGTATGGGTGAAGTTAGGATGTGCTTCCATATGATGATTCAATGTGGGGTTTTTTTTCTGGAAAATAGTCAGTAATTATTTTGCCATCTCTGTTCTCTGAAATACAGAAAGCTTAAACATCAGGGATGGGGGCTTCCGTGTGTGCAAATCAGCATGTCTTCACTGAAATCCAGGTGAATATTTGATTTGTGCTGAGGGTTTTTTTTATGTAGCTCATTTTTAGCAATAATACTTTAAATTCGTATCTCCCAGGAGCACAGGTCTTTTTCTGGAATTAATGAATGATGGAGGAGGATGGAGCCAGACTCTTCTCCCTGTCATCCAACGTTAGGACAAGAGGCAATGGGAGTAAGTTGGAGCACATGAGGTTTAGAGTAAACACAAGGAAAAACTTTTTCACGGTGAAGGCGACAGAGCACTGGAACAGGCTGCCCAGGGAGGTTGTGGAGTCTCCTTCTCGGGAGACGTTCAAAACCCGCCTGGACACGTTCCTGTGTGACTTGGTCTAGGTGATCCTGGTCTGGCAGGGGGGTTGGACTAGATGATCTTTCTAGGTCCCTTCCAACCCCTAACATTCTGTGATTCTATGATATATAAAAGAAAAAAATAAAGATACAACTACAGCCTAAGCCAGTACGTCAGAGCCGGGTTCTTGGGCATGGGTCCCCTGCCTGTGCACTGGCGTGTGTGGAACTGCAGGCAGTTTTGCTGGGACAAGAGTCTACCTGCATGTGGATGTGGGTCATTTTTTCCTGCTTGGAGAAGTTTTAAGCACCTGAGCCCATACACCTAGGAGCTGTGACAAAGCCAGGCCTGACCCCAGGAATTCTTCATTGTGGATTTCTGCTCCAGTGACTCAACCTTGCTAACACAAATCACCTATACCACTTTATTGTTTATATACTGGCATAGTGCCTTTTCTTGTATGAGTATGAACTCATTTGTGTTTCCTGCTCCCAGTGATCTCTATGGAATCCATCGAAGAGGACAATACTCCTACCTTCTCCTCCTGTCTCTTCCCATCTGCTGGGACACAGCCATATACAAAAGGGGGAGCCCCAGTTTGAGATAGTTTGCCCTCCAGCAAATAGGTTCTCCCTCTAGGAATACTTCAACTGAATGTCTGTGGGACCTGGTCTACTTCCAGGAAGGCTTTGGTAGGATCTTGTCCAGCTGAGGATGGGCTTCTCCCTTCCTCCTCCTCCACAGCTGCGTTTAGTGAGTCAGTGTGCTCCAGCAGCCAGATAGGATCCTTTAAAATATATGGGTTATAAACAATCAACAGGAATACCTCTGTACTCGGCACTGGTGAGGCCACACCTTGAATATTGCATTTAATTCTGGGCCCCTCTCTATAAGAAGGACATAGAAATACTGGAGTGTGTCCAGAAAAGGTCAGCGAGGCTGGTGAAGGGCCCAGAGCACAAGTCCTATGAGGAACAGCTGGGGGAGCTGGGGTTGTTTAGTCTGTAGAAGAGGAGGCTGAGGGAAGACTTTATCGTTCTCTAGAACTACCTGAAAGGAGGTTGGAGCAAGGAGGGGGACAGCCTCTTCTCCCTCGTGACATGGTACAGCACCAGAGGGAATGGATGCAAGCTGCGCCAGAGGAGCTTTAGGCTGGATAGTAGGAAACATTTCTTCACTGAAAGGGTTATCAAACATTGGAATGGTCTGCCCAGGGCAGTGGTAGAGTTGCCATCCCTGAAGGCATTTAAATGGCATGTGGACCTGATGCTTAGGGGTATGGTTTAGTGCTGAAGGTTGGACTAGATGATCTTGAAGGTCTCTTCCAACCAAAAACATTCTAAAAAAAAAAGAATAAAAATGACTGCGTGAAGCTCTCCACAGAGGACAGGCTAGAACTGCTAGTTGCATAAATCACTGTTTTTTGTGTCCTTTAATTAGGAAAATTGCTGTACAATGTAGGTATTAGAAGATGTCTTCTGATAGATCCTCAGTGCTCTCTCTGACATCATCTCTGCATCCAAGTCTGCTGCTTATATTATTTGTATCAGTTACTGCATCCAGGGGAGGCCCAGACAGGGCCAATTTCTAAAGTGTTTAAATCTGAGAAGCCCCAACATGATGCCCAATTACACCATAGTCTGAGGATCTGACTGGAATGGTTTGGGGACTGAAAGAGCAGGTCTTTTATGAGATTAATAATCTACGGAACATTAATATGTAATTGTCCCTCCTCCTCCAACAAAGAAGAAGTCTGCATAATAATGGTAATTAAAGAAAAGTTAAAAAAAAAGAAAGCCATTTCTTTATAACCATTTAAACATGCTCATGCTTAGCAATTATACATTTATTGTCAGTATAAAATGAAAAGTTCAGAGAAATCTAAGTAAATATCAGCAGAAAGAATTAAGAAAGGTGTTTATTTTACTGAGATCTCTCCATTTTAATTTCAGAAGTAAAGCTCTATCAGTGAGTTTGCAGTTGTTTTATTCATGCTTTTAATTACATCTCATTTACTAACCTGACTACATCTGCCCTAGGCAAGGCTGTATTTCCATGCACTTCTGCCTTACGACCCCTCTAGCAGGGGAAGTGTTAAAACCAATATTTGTAGATAAAGAGGTAAACATATTTACATTCAGTTTTTCACACTTTATGCATATGTCATGCAGTGAATAGTTTTAGAGGTATGTTTGTACTATCTCTCCAGAATTTTTACAGTCTGCAGGACACAAAATCTCTATAAAGTGACTTATTGAAATAGAAGCAGATTGGTAAAACCGTTTCTCTCTTATGAACTGTGAAGAATGATCCTCTAAATGAAATCAGGAAGGAACTGGACAGAATCTTGTTTAATGGTGTGACAAAATGAATCACAACTATTCCAAGCATCCATCACTGCTAAAAGGGGACCACAAATGATCTGTGAACTACTATATATTGATTACTCATGTACTACAAGTGTCGGATTTAATGTTCACACACCATGGAAAGGCGGCAGGGACAGATGGTGCCTTAACTCTTCTTTGATAGATTTTAATGGTGAAATATTGATTTCTATCTGGCCAAGGCCTGTTGTTAGGGGCCAAAGTCATTTGTTGGGTATAGCCGGACACCCAGTCTGCTAGGGGTAATCAATCATTTTTGGCAAGGCAGGTGAAATTCTGAAGAGAAGCACCTTGGGTTCCCAAACTGTATCGAGATGAGGCTGAGACCAACATTTGCGCATGCACCCCTTCCCCCCCCCACCCCCATACAAAAAGACTCCATGAAATTGTGCTTGTAAAGAATTATTAATGATAAGACATGTTTACTGAGGAGAGTCACAGCGAATCACAGCTGACATGAAATAGTCTGGGAGCCTCGGAGAGAAAATGAGCTTCTCGCTAAAAGGGACTATATTTTATTTAAACATCCGTCTAGGGCTGAAAACTCAGGTAATCTGTTGTGTTACAAGCCACTGGCTGTTCTTGCCATCCAGAGAGATAACAGTGAGGAGCTAATAGGAACACATCAATCACAATCAGGCTGCAATTCCACCGGTGTCTCCTCTTCCCAGCTCCTTTTTAAGCTCCTTAATAACGATGATAACATAGTTCTGGGCTTGTGAGAGGGTTTCTTCCCTTTGAGGGTCATATTCATAAAGCGAATGGCTTGCAAAGTCAGCATCTCACTTCTATGGAAAGGGCTGGGGGTGGGGGAGGAGGGAAGGAAAGGGGAGGAGGGTGAATGGAGGGAAGGGGGTTGCAGGAGGGGATGGATTTCCCCCAGTAATAAATCCATGGACGCCCCTCTTTCCCCTGAAAGCCTTCCCAGGAGAGGATTCCTATTCGGAAGCGGATGGGAAAGGGTAGCCTCTGCCCAGATGTGCCCCAGATGTGGGAAGCCAGTTGAGCCTGATTTTTCGTTTAGATTATCTTGCTTACCTAATGATTTTTGCTTCACTGCTCAGCTCGATTGTGTTCACTAGGACGGCAGGCTATTAAAATGTCAAGGCGCATTGAATTGTTGTTATCAAGGAAAGAGACCTTTCCAATCAACCTGTGTTCCCCTGGTTGCATAAAGGCAAAGAAGGGATTGGAGGAGGAAGAAGACCGTCTTCATACCGGGGAGGAAGCGAGGGAGAGGTGCAATGGGGTGTGGGCAGATGCGTGTGCATGTGTGTTTATGTGACACTGTGTGTGTGTGTGCACGCAGATGTCTGCGTGTGCCCACTGTAGCGCGGTGCGGTGATTAAAAAGCCATCTTTTATAACAGGTATTAGACATTTCTCTCATTCTCTCATTTACGGAGGGAAAGGAATCTTCTCCCCGTTGTGCTTTTCACTGCAACGATTGTAAAGAAAATACTGGGTGGAGGAAACTTATGTGGTTGTATCACTGGCCCCGCATACTAAGGAGCTGCTGGGCTGGGCTGAAGGGGAAAAACAAAGGCAAATGCCTTCCTCAAGTCTGCACCTGCCTTAAGGCTTGATAAGAAAATAAGTTCACTGACCTACTGGGAAAAGCACTAGTGATTGTCCGGTATCACAATATTGAACAACTGGTGACAGGATAATACAAACCCAGCACATTTGGAGACACAAAACCCCCCTACCTCTCGTCACCACCGCTACCTTGTTCATATAATTGCAGAGCAGTTTATTACACAGAGGCACATCAGATATTGCCACGGATTGATTTTTTTCATTCTTCTCTCGTAAACTATACAGTACATCATATTGGTTGGGAAAAAATATATTCTTTGGATTTACTTCTCTTTGTTTAAATCATTTCACAAATATTTTGCTTTTCCCCTGTCATTTCTCTTTCATGTTCATTTAAAAAAGACGGCTTTGTTTTTGCTTGTATATGGTTTTGTAGAATAATGACATCTATCCTGTCCCCCATGCATCAAGCATCATTGATTGGTCAGAACATCATTGTCACTACTGGGTGTTCATCTTCACACTTGCTGCTGGCAGGTCCCTCATCTACTTTCTCTCTCTGTGTCTCACATGCCCCTTTCCACAGCCACACGCTCACTCACAACTGGCATGCCCACTTTCTCTTCCTAATATGCGTTTCTTCTGGTGTGCTTTTACTCTGTGTCTCCTCCTCACGTGCCCTCACTTTCTTTTCCTCTGACCTTGTGCTGCTGTGTGAGTCCACGGGCACAAACTGCAGCCAGCTGCTCAATTCTGCAGGAATCTTTGTCTTGCTCTATGTTAAAAAGCCAGGAGAAAACAAATCATTCCATTTTTTTTCATGTTGTCTGCACTGATTCATTAAAGTTTCTCTCACAAGATTTGATTCCCTGACATATTCAGGCATAGGGAGGAGTGAGCACTGAAGGGACTATGTGAGCCTTCTCTAGTCCTGTGCATGGCAGTGGAGAAGGGGTACACAGTTCTCCTTTCCCACTATGTTGGTTTTTTTACTCTGCCTTATATTTCCGCTCTCACTTCTGTCTGGAGGCTTGTTTCCATGGAAAAATTATTGCACATAGGGCTGGGATGTGAAGTAATAGCAGTTCCCTGCTGGGAACCTTGCAGTTCAGGTACAGTGAGGACTTGTGTGCACAAGGACATTACTGTGGAGCCAGTCAAGGTGTAAAACTCCTGCATTATGGCACCAGGTCCCTGACACAAGTTGCCGGTGCATATGGGGTCTGTGTGACTCCCCCAAGCCCAGCTGGGCTCAACACACCCGGTGTTCATATGCACTTATGGCATGTGTGCTTCTCAGCCAAGAAAAACCCACACATACTTGCCGGTTTGCATCATCTCATACCTGTGGTCTTGACAAACCTTGATACATTTATTCTTGTAAGTTGCTTGAGAGGTAAGAAAGTGGTATTATTCCATTACCAAAGGGAACCTGAGGCTCCCAGCTATCGTGACAAGACAGATGGGATGGGGAAAGAGGCTACCAGCTTCAAGGCCAAAGCAAGCATGCAGCAGAGGATGCCTGTGCTCTTTTTTCACTGACATCCAGCTTGCGCACTGTTCCCTGCTTAGATCTGTATCAAAGACTGGGCCCCACGGACCTGAACCATTTCCAGGTGACATATCCTCGGTTGTGCTGCTTTCCTCACTTTCTTTCGCCATTCTAGGTCCATGTATGTCCCCTGAGTAGATTACTCCTGCCTTGTGATAATTTCCTGAATATGTTGTTTGGACATGTGGTTTATTTTCTTCATCAGGCTATGAGATTCCTATCAGTGCTAGCACTTTTCTCCCGCTAAGCATCAACATGTATTTTTCATCACTGAATAAACTTGACCAACACTGTAGAGTCTGAAAAACTGTTGAATCTAATCCTCTCCCATTTTCCCCAGAAATTGTGGGAAAGAGCAGCACCCTTTCTGAAATCAATGAGTTTAGCCTCAGAATTTTTCCAAGTGGGTGTTTTTGAACTACTGCTTGCTGAGAAATTATGGGCAATTTTTGAGGAATTGTTACCAGCATTACCATCATAATAGATTAATTGGTTTTACTGTTGATAAAGGACCATTAGAGTACCTCTTTCCAAGTCCTGGTCAGCACCAGCCATCTGAACACTGTCATTTTCAACCCAGGCTGACATCATTTCCCATACCTGTTTTGGGCATGGCTTCAAGCATGAAGTCAGTGGCAATCCTTCTACTGACTCTAAAGGCTGGGAACTGACCTGCTGTAGTTTGGAAGAAAAATAAACAAAAATTCTTCACTGCATTCTTCTGTTCACAGGTAACCAGAGTAACTTTCTGCAAGAGGAATCAGCATGTCTTACAAAGCACAGAAAGGCATTAAAGGCTGCAGCAGTGCAGGAGGACCTGGGAAGCCCCCCACTGACAGATGCTTTTGCCAAGACACCTTCTGGCTGTTTGCTGTATTTCAGAAATTATATGGAAACCTGAATTAATTTCCTTGATTTCTCAACACATCCTCAAGGAGATATTGTCATTGACTTACTCCATGGGGGCTTGTTCTCCTGTATTTGGGCATATCAGCACTTCTGCTGAGAGGGACAGAACCATATGTATTCCAAGCAAAACAGATTATATAAACTAATCTTTCCTTATCAATCTAGGGGCTGAGGAAGAAGAAAGCCTGTAGCACTGTAATCCACAGGTATTGGACAGTTAACAGGATGTTAAATTAAAAGCAGAAAGCTAACCTAGCTTTTCTTTCAAGGCCAAAGTCAAAAGGCTCAACAAAGCTAAAACTCAACGGGCAGAATACTTCACCAGAGAGATATCACCACCAGCAGCAGTCACAGATCAATGGTGAAAATGATTCATAGCATGAGAGAGTGCTGTACCACTTCATGCCTATGGGTATGATGCTCACACTGCTGGCTGGTCCACACGCATGCCTGGCTTGTGAAGACTTACACACTTTTATCTGTGGTCAGGCAAAGGGTGGAGTTTTGTGCTTAGTAGAGGGGGGCCTTGGTTTACAGCTGTTCTGTCTGGGCACTAACATGTCAAAAAAATGAGGAAAGAACTACATAAAGGAGTGCAGAAAGTGCTCTTTTCAGGAAAAGTGACACACATGTCTCTCCATGACCTATATTTAACGATTTCTCTCACTGAATTCTCCACATGCTGTGCCTGTTTTGGTCAGTCATGTCAGTACTGTGTCTCAGCTGAACTCACTTCCATTAGGAAACTCCTTGCGCTTCAGCAGTATCTCAGAACGCGAATCGTTGTGCCTAATTTTTTATTGTTCAGTCTATACCCAGATCCTAATGCCACAGCGTGCCCTCCCAGGCTGACTGACATGAAAGTCTTGTTTTCCCTTCTGAGACACAGAGCAAGCTCTGTATATGGCAGGATGTAATGGGTAGCAACAGAGGTGGGATGAATTCACAGTACCTTTTGGAAGAAGTGCCACTACTGAACTTACCTGCTACCTGAGTGTCCCAGTCTGTCCAGTGCAGCAGCCATGTGCTGCTCCTTCTGCTCCCTCATCTCTCATCCCATGAACTTCAGAGGCATTGCAAAATGATCAACCTTCAAGAGGACCTAAGTTTCAGTGACAAGATCTAATTTCAGTCATCTAAGACCTGCTTTTGCATCTGGCCCTTTGTGCAAGAAAAAAACCCCTTAGTACTGGCTGTTACATTTAAAAGTAAATGGAGAATTCATTCCTAAACTGCGCCAAAACCCCTGCATTAAGAGGTTAAGGCTGGTATATAGATCAATCATGCCAGCATAAAACACATTAAAGGGATGTAATTGTCCCCCAAGCAAGCCTTATAATTCACAGAAAACTCACTTAAGTTAGCTCAGTTAAAATAAGTCTGAAGAGAAAGACACTGGAAAGTTCCTGATGATTTCTTGCGATGTCATGCAAGAACCTTATAATTATGATTAAAGCTTTATTTTCTTTGGCTTCAGAACTTATGTTCTTCCCTGGCTGCATCTCTTACCTCCTCAGGCAACTTCCACGGGCAGTGAAGCAGTCACTGTACATTGTCAGGGTCAGCCCTTTACAAGTGCTTGGCTGTGATGCACACTCTCCATTTGAACTAAGCCCCTTCTCTGGGAACTTCTAGAACCTGCCAGTGAATCCCTAGGCTGACATGTGGGGAGAGGGCAGAAACATGGGAGGCACACTGAAATAGCCAGTTCAGCCAAACCATTTTGGGAGCAGATGTGATCCAAGTTGAGTCCTGTGTGTCTGAGGCCAGGTAGCAAGCAGCTGCCTAAGCCTACGGGAACTCATTCCTGCAGCAGCCAAGGGTCACAGCCCCAGAGAAGCTGCCAGGTACACCAGAGCTGTCATTCGGCAGGTCCTGGCTCCTAAGCCTTCAGCACAGAGAGGAAACCCAACATCAGTCAGGGCTGACCACATATGACAGGGTGAGAATAAAGGTGAGCAGTCTCTGCTTGCAGACAGCTGTCTGCCAGTCCCCTGCTCTGACCAGCCTTGGCTCTGTGGTTTTTCAAGGGCTCCTTCTAGCATTCCCAATCCATACCCTCTGTCACCCTCAACATATCAAAGCAGAAATGCCCTGGGGATCTCCTCAGACATAGTCCAAGCTGTTATAGCTCTGGGATCCTCAAAGCAAGCACTGGAAGCAAGGTCAAGCCACAACTTAACCATGTCGATTTTTTTTTGCATGCCACAGATTTATTTATTAGCAAAGTAGCTATGTAGGGAGTGGGAGAAGAGGGCATGGTTGTTGTTTGCAATGGAGCACCTTGAAGAAACTAAACCAGCACTCAGTGCAGAATAATTGGTGTAGCAGGAGGCTGTGCCCATGCTAATAGTTTTTACTGAGATGAAGCTTATTAACATGTGCAGTGGTGCATCTGTATTGCCTCTGGGACTCAAACTCAGCATGGTTCTCTGCCGCAATGCATGGAGGTTTTACCTTCCTCTGACCTTGCTCAGGCTCCTTTGTCCTGTTCTTCTGTGCTCTGAGTTAACCTCTTGTCTGCTTAGGTTTATATCCTGTATTTTAAATCCAGGCCAACATTTTCATGTTTCTGATATGCCAAAGATTTTTGTTGTGCTGAAAGTATTTTGCATCCCATTATCATGATGCTTTAGTTTCATGGGAATTTTATTGTCCAGTGCACGCTTCAAATAATCAGCCCATCTCTAAGCTGAAATTTTAAGCTATTAGAAGTGATCAAAACCCCTCACTGTGTGCTCGCCCTAATGTTGTACTTCAGTGTAAGAGGTGTGCATATACTCAACATGAATTCACAGACTGAATCCCTGAGAGAGAAAATAAAAATTAAATCTTGCTTGTAGGATCCCAACTATGTCCTTATTTCATCTATTGGAGGAATAGAAATGTAACTTTGGGGGACTAATACAAAATAGGAGAGAAAATATGGTCTCTGCATCTGATCTCTGCTGTGACTTGCAAGGCAAACCAAAGCTTTACCTTCTGATTTACTGCTGGTAGCATAGTTCAGATAGAGTATGCATTTGCGAGTGTTACCTCTAATCATTGATTGCGAAGACCATAACAAAGTTCAAGCATAACTTAACACATGCAGAGTTCAACCCTAAACTATTTAATCCCTCAAAGGCATTGACCTTATTAACACATTACACAGAGAATGTTTCCAGAGGGGGGGAAAAAAAGGAAGATGCTATGTCAAGATGCTGTGCTACAGCCAGACCTATGTTGCCAGATCCAGGCTGTTCATCATCACGCAGGCACTGTGTCCAAAAGAGCACTCCGCCTTGCTGCACTGATCACTTCACTTACGTGGTTCAGGTTATAACCATCCAGTGCTTCCTCCTTATGGGAATTCAATCAGGGCAAGAACAAGCCCCAGCAAACATAAATAGTTAGGCTTTGATAATGTTTTGCTAACAGTGCCAACCACCCCAGTGTGCAAGTTTTGTCTCAAAATGCCCTCTGCTTAGCTGTAGTTAGAGGTTGTCTCAGCCCAAGGCCTCTTATCAACAATGTTCTGTACTAAAACTGAACACCTGCTAATTAAGTAGGTGTATTTTGTCCTGACAGCTTTAAGACATCATTTGAGGACTCCTAGTTTGCAAGTTTCCTCTCACTGTTGCACTGTTGAGATCATCTCAGCATAACCCTGTAAGCTTTCCATGGACAGAGTCACCACACTGAGAATCAGTGGACTTTTCTAGTTCATTTCTTTTGTGAAATCCAGTTGCTTTGCACAAAATGTGGCACGTCTCCAGAATATGTGATTCAGATCAGGCAATCATCCTACACAGTGTAAATCAATGAGATGAAATATAGCCATTAACAGCACTTAGAATTTTGCCCATTAGTATGAAATCCTCTTTCTTTATACGGAAGGTGCTTTTATGAATCCATTGAAGCATAGCTGACAAAGCCTCCAGTACTGACTATTGCCTAAATACTGCAAAACATAACAGTTGTAAAAGATACATGTGGTACAAGTTTATAAGGATTAGAATAAGCACTTTGTTGAATTGCTGCAGCACGTTTGTCCTTTTTTCAGGATACTTAGAAACCTTGGATATTTTTGTCTTCCCATGAGTCAAATAAACGGTTGTCTGTGGGCTTACCAAATCTCTCTGCTTTTCCATGTGCTAACAATGAAAAATATGTACTTCTACAGCTGTGTTCAAAAAAGAAAATCCATGCAGTGTAATTATTCTTTATGCTAATATAATAGACTAGTAAATGTTCCTACATTTCTTGTAGGACTAATTACATTTCAGTAAAGTGAATGATCCCTGGAGCCGTGGCTGTTAAATATTTTTGGAGCTGTAATGAGGGAGTTTATTATTTGTACACACTAGAGAAGTGTGGATTTATGAAACAGAATAGCATGGCTCTAAGGCAGTAATGTTTCTCCTGATGTGCCCACACTAAGTTAGGGTAGATGTACCAGGGAACCCATTAGCCAAAAGATTTGCTGCTTCCTGTCTGATACACCAAGTCCTCACATTCAGAAACCAGCTTTTGCAGTGACTGAAATAAGTTTCATTTCAGCCACCAATTGTAAGCAGCTTGTTAGGAGCTGCTGAACAAAATGCAAATTTTATAGAATGTGTATGTCTAAAAAAATGTAGAAGATTCCAAACCCATATATTTTACAATTGGCTAAAATAACTGGTTTACTATAATATGGAGACTCGCAAATAAAAGCCAAAAACGAGTTAAAGCAAGGAGAGTAATTTCAGATAAAGCAGCAATTCCTTTTAAGTATCCTATAACAATTTGGAAAGGCAGCCCTGCCTAGATATCGACTTCTGAGAAGTACTTTGGTTTCGGACAAAGAGCTGATGTGGGGCTGGTCATGTCATTCACTGGTTGAAGCTTTTACTGAAGCTCTAGTCTTGCTGCTGTAGCTACCTGCTCAGTGTGTTGGTGGTTAGACAAATCTTGTCTTCACCCTCCCTAGTCTGCATGATAGGAATGATTATAGTAGTTTACAATTCAAGTTGCTGCATAGCCTGCTATTCCATGTAAGTGCTACTCACTAAATGTGTTTGTCCACCTTTCTACTCCAGGTCTGTTTTTGCACGTTCTTCAACATGTTTTGTGCCAGTCAGAGCTTCAGTTGTCATAGGCCAGCTGGAGGAGCTGGGAATGAAGGTTATCACTATCTATATGCTTTGTAGTGGTTCTGTGAAGCTGAACAAAGCTCAGCAACTGAAGGTTACTTGCCAGGTCATGTCCCCTTTCTGCTCAGTGTTTTAGCTTGAACAGGGCTTGATGTTCTTGCTGCTCTTCTGACCAGGCTGCTGGAAATCTTAGACTGACAGATGACGCACATGCAGTTACTCTGATGTATATGGGATTTACCAGTCCTGCAGCTTGGACACTAAGCAGATAGTTTGCAGGAGTGCATTAAATCTTAGCATGTGTACATCAGCAAATACAGATTTATTGGATCCAAAAACTAAACAAAATTATTTGGGTGGTTTTGGTGGTTTAGGTTGGATTTGTAAAATCAGTCTGCACAGTTAGACGTCAAATGACATAGTGTTATGGAAGTATATCCACTGCACATACAAAAGCCATAACCTCATGAAAAACTGACTGCTGTATCACAACAAAATAATAAGATCGAAACCATGACCATCCCGGCAAATATGTTTCTTTGTCCAGTTTCCTTAAGCTTCTAGCTTTTCTGCAGAAGCACTTGTAATGGTTTACAGATCTGCCCTCCTACCTTGTTACTGCCTCAAACATCAGAGACCTGATCCAGGCGGAGCCATTCCCATTCTGCACTTGGACACATCAGTTTGGCTTCCTTAGCCACATCTGTGAGCAGCTACTGGTGTAGCCTGCTTGGGCTGTTTATTTTGAATTGGCCCTGCACCAGAGCTGGGATGCTGCAAAACAGACTGTAGTTTGAGTTGGCGTTAGGAACAGCAGTATAATAAATCTTGCTGCTACAGGGACATAATGAAGGGTTGGGAGTAGAGTGAGGTCCATTAGGGAATGGCCACAGAAGGAGCTGGGTGTGACAGAAATGAGCTAAGGGAGCTGTGATAAGGGAAATCTTTGGCACTAAAATAGAGACTGAAAAGAGAAGAAAAAGTTAAAAAAAAAAAAAAAAAAAAAGGAACAAAGGTGAAATTTGAAAAGAGAAAATACGGGGTGGAACATTTTGAAGAAATTTGTAACTGCCAGAAGGAAATGAGCATTTGGGGACAGAGAGAATTCAGAATTCCTATCTTCCACCTATTCCTTTTCCACACAACAAGTTTCATTTTTTTACTTTTAATGTGGTCATAGAAGATGCTTGAGAGGACAAAGTCCTATTTTAAGTATGCCTGTTCTGCTTACGGTATCTCATTGAAAGATCTCGCATCTGTAGCAAACAGCTCTTTGGGTTTCGAGGTTCCCAGTGCAACAACAGATTGCCCCCAAAACTGTAGATTTCAAACCTCATACCTGTCACAATCCCTTTGTCTTGCTAATAGGAAAAGAAAATGTCATATTCAGAAAATGTTGCCTCCTTCCTGGAAACCTGGGATGAAATTCCTCCACTTGTAGTCAGCAAGCCCTTCCTCACAAGGGCTAATGTTCCTTATGTGAAAACAAGGAATGATAATAATTTAAAAACCTCCTCAAGTGAATGTTTACCTATTTCCATAGAGATGGAGTGCAACTCTCCAGAATATTTGCTGAATGAACTCTCAACAGCCCACACCCAGGACATATGAAGGGAGGGACAAGGCATGTGCAAAGACAATCAGCATTTCTGCAGCCTGTCCTGTGCAGAATCAGTCTGCAATGTTAGGAAATGAAATACAGACGTTTGCTCAGGCTTTGTTTCAGCCAAAGAAGCTGTGAAATAGTTTTTTTGGGTTATGAGCTGTGTTCAAGACCTCTCTTACGGAAGCTGCCAATGCATGGCTGAGATGGCATATTTTTCCTGTCTCCACACCCCCTTTCTCCTTGTGTTCCCTCTCTCCTCTTTAAATTCTTCTTCCTAACAGAAATGGATTGGAGCCAAAAGGTCCCTAATTCTGGAAACTTCTTGGGTCTGAGGTTTTGACTTAATTTATCTTTACCTGATGATGTGAGTGAACTACAACCCTGTTGACTTCTGTAGTGCTATCCAAGGCTAAATCAGCATATACCTTACCCACAAAAGAACCATTGTTCAGGATGTTGGCATTTGATCATGCTGGGGAATGAAAGCCATATTTGAGTGAGGCCTACAAGTGCCTCATTACTGCACTGTAAACAACTGGATATTACAGTAATGGACAAGCCTTTGAGTGCTATGAACGGCTTCACATTCACTTTATTGATTTGCAATGTGCACAGTGATGGTCTGCTGTAATAAATACAAATGCCATAGTGTAGAAATGTCAGAACAACTTATTAAAAATGTGTCTCTTCCTTGCTCGTGCAGTACAGCATGGATGTCTGCACAGCTGCAGGATTGTGGCAAGGTGGGGATGAAACTGTGGCTCAAAATTCAGCATTGCAAGAATATAAATTCAGCATATAAACAGAACCTGTACTGGCCAGCCCTTTCCTTTTGCATTGCGCTTCTGCCTAACAGACAAGACTTCTCCTGTGCCTCGGAACATATTTCACATCACAGAAGATAATATATTGTTTCTCACATCACAGGAGGGTTGAGATGGTGCCAGGTCTCAGCCCACATATCACTGGCAGTTGTCTGCCCGCCTTTCACCATTTAGAGGAGCAGAAAGTGCCACTGGAGCCAACGTTTCTCTTAACAGTACAATTGTTTTACCTAAGCATGGAAAACCTCCAGCCTTTACCACAGCTGTTGTACAAACAAGAGACTTATGGCAGATCATGCGTGTGCTTCTGCTGGGTGCATCTGAAGTATCTGTCTGTACCTTTATATATATATATGTATATGTGTATCTAATTTTCTCTCAGGGTATACATATATAGATTAATAGATTTCAACCAGATCAACCCTTTGAATAACTTCTGATTGATTTCTTTGTTCACTGGAGGGTAAGAGGCAACCTTCTGAAGAAAATCAGTTGTGTCCATATGCATGTCTGCTGACATATGGTTTCCCAGTCCATTCTTCTTTGTGACAACTGAGTTGGTCTGCAGCTTCTGGATGGACTCTTTCACTTCTGGGAGAATTCATACACCGACTGGCAGTTTCTTGCTATGGTTTCCTCACATGTTGTCCTGACATCCCCTTAGCTCATTATGTCAAGGGATGTTGCAGTGAGAAATCTGTCTATATCTACTACCTATAGGTAGGATTTACTCTCAGAAACCTCTTAGTCCCACCTGCTCCAAAATCTAGCTAGTGGAGGAAAGTGAGGATGGAACTGGGAAAATTGCTCTGCTATGTAGGAGAAATGATAAGCTATTCATTGTAACCAAAGTAAGTATGAGTTTATGAATGAGTGTGGAGTGTGATGGGGCCTATGGGAAGGCTGGGAGAAGGGGGTGGATATTTTGCTGGAAACTCCTGTCTGTTTCCACAATTATGACTATAAATATCGCCCGTACTCCAAGAATACACACTTATACAAACATTCAGATAGCTATTTCCATGATATTCATCAGCCTTAGCACTTTGCAGATGACAACTGCATTAAACCTCTTCAAAAATCATTTAAAGGAGAATTACTGTGCTCATCATTCCAACTGAACAACAGAAAGGGTAGATGACTTAATCTGTATACAGGGTTTATAGCTAAACCGAATCCATCATCTCTGATTCCAATGTGACTATTCTTTGTCCTTTTATTTATAGAAAAAGTCCTTCTGAGTTTAGCAACAGAAGGGATCTATGGAATTTCACAGAAATCTGTAGATGCAACTCCAGAAACTGTCAGGACCCCTTGATTTTTAGTGTTGTTCTTATTGTTGTTCAAGTAGTCCTATGGATTTACAGATTTCCTATAATGTTCTGCTGTGGATACCATAGGAAATGGGAGTCTTGAACAGGATAAAGAAGGTGCAATGCTTTGCTCCCCAAAGTCCCCCATTTGGTTGGCATGTCAGGAGAGGGGAGGAGAGCCTGCTGTTAACCTCATTTGATGGATAGTCCCTGAGGCACCACTGCCATCTGGTGAAAGCTAGATCAGCCCATGGGGATGTGTTAGGGAGCCATAACTGACAGCCTTACCACTGCACTAGGCTCAGCAGAAAGTGAGTACAGTCTGGCCCACAGAATTTTATTGAGAGTGTTTCTTTGGAGTTTTTCTTTTTAATTCTGTTTTAGATTTCTACGGCACATCCATAATTCCTTACACAGTCTTTGCACATTAATCAGAAATTATAATTATAAAACTCTGAGGACCATCTCTATAAGGAAATCATGATGATGTCCACTCAGAGTTGGGAAGCTTTTTATGTGTTTGCCACTTCTGTCTAAGTAAATCCATTTTCTGAATCATGTGACAAAGATGTGTCCTGCTTGTATTGTGTAAATGCTCTGTTGAGGAGCAGTCAGCAGTGATTATTTCTGTGCCATCAAACACACTTAATGGTCAGATTTGTCAAAAAAGAAAGCAAAATGATTGTCTTAACTATGCAAGAAGCTATTGTTTGTTCAGTTCCCTGGGCTTTGGAAAATAACCTGTTTCATATCCAGGATGCTCAAAACTTGTCTAGGCCAGACTGACTATACATCCTCGGGGGATGAGGGGAAGGGAGCTGCTGGCATGAACAAGCTGGTATGGACATATATGCTTTCTGTGGAGCCAATCTGAAGGAAGTAGAAATTACTCCAAGAGCCAGTGGGTGTTTTTCTGTTACTGACCTGATATCACACATGGAATAGAGGAAGCCAAAAGGCATGGTGTCTCCTGGGGGTCGATCCAATTCAACCTGTAGGCTGAAATGAGTAGAAAACTGCTGACTAAATAGACTTTGGATCAAGCACCAACCTCCTGTTATCAGAGTTCAGTGTAAGTGATCTCTCCAGCAGAATTGTACTCTTAGTTTAAATGTCATAGTTGGCTGGGAAGATGGATGTATACTAACACTTGTTTTCTCCTTCCACTTATCCTTTTAGCATCAAAGATATTTATATGGGCTTACAAACCCTGGAAATGTATTGTTAAAGTGTTTATGATGTTGTGGGTTTTTTTATCTTTAAATCTCAGAATCATATTTACAAATAGTATCAATTACTGTTTCAACAAGGAGAGATTGCTTTATGATCAATACTGTATATTATATCCTGGGGTCTGTTGTGAGCAGGTAGTATTAAGACGTACATAATTTGTTAATGATGTCAGTAGAAGCCCAAAGTCCTTAGTGAGGATCAGGTCAAGTTTTGGTCAAGCTTCGGTCCAGCTTTTTCATGACTTTTCAGCTCCTAGGTTAACTTCACTACAGTGGGAACCCAATAACTTCAATGGAGCTAAATAGCCAGCTGTTTAAGGGAAATAGAAAATGCACAGACTTAACTAAAAGGTTTTTTCAACACAACAAAAACAAAGGAAACAAAGAGATTTCTATTTCTGATAATCAATTTTACACTCTGAAGAACATACTGAGTAAAGTACTGGAAGCTATAAGAAGCCAATTCTTTACACTTCCAGCCAAAACCTAGCTAAAGGCCTGAATGCAGAGTGTCATTATGATTAATTATGGGTAATGACTGTTTTATGAACCTAAGAAAGAAAAGCATTTATTTTTCTCATATTATAGTGGTAGCATCTTGTTTTGTTTTAAAGCTGGGAGTGTGAAGCCAAACAGATGATGAAACCCTTTCATTAGCTTTTTTGTTTTACTCTAGACTGTTACTAGACTTATTGGGCCAAATCCCCGTCACATAGTGGCTCTGTCAGTGCAGGAGACAAGGATGCAGTCTAGGACCTCTGGGGTTTCATATTTTTTCCTTTTGCTCTATTTAATTAATTTGCTGTGGTAGAAAACCCTAGACCTATGTAGGATGCTGTTCAACATCCTAAATGAGGATGAGGAGACAAGGACTAGACCAGGAAAGGTCTGCTCTGGCCCTGACTCAAAGCCGCAGGAATATTTCTCTTCATTTTTGCAAGCCTTCAGACCAGACCATTGAGGGCCCATCTAGAAACCTGCACCTTGGGATAATGAAAGCTTGAAAGCAGTTATGGCTGAGGGGCCAAGGCTGTGACAAGGTTCCTCTCAAACTATTCTGTCTAGAATCGACACCTGGGGCTATGTCACCCAGCACTGCCAGTCCAGAGCACACTTCTCCATGAAAGTTCAGGGAGTTTCCATCCCTCCGGGATCTCCATACTTCCCAGAAGGGGGTCTGTGTTAGGACAGCAATGGGCATACTGTTGGCTTTATCTGCAGAAGTATTCTTGAAGAGGGGAAGCAAGAGGGTGAAGACCCTTTGCTTCATCCCTGTGGTTTAGGGAGCTGGGGACAGCAGGGCAGGACAAGGGCTTTTTGCTCTATTGGGCACTAAGTTTTAAAGAGGGGTTAAAAAAGTAGGGGTAAAATTTGGGGAGAAAAAAAAAAGAGAAAAACAAAAGAGAAAAGGGATCAGGCAACGAGAGCTCTGGTCTCTGGCTGTTCCCCAGTGCACCAGGAGGTGGTGCAAAGCCCCTGCTCATCCCACAGACAGTAGACAAATTCCATTCTTCCAGGGACTACTATCAAACTTGTATTACCCGGGAAAAATACTAGAGGTTTAACCCTTCGCAACATGCTTCTATAACTCTGGTATTTTGGTATATGTTTAAGGCTGACAATATTAACTGTACGAAAGGAAGAAAACGCAGGGCAACTTTATACAGCTAACTGCTATTATTGTGATGCAATAATGGTGATAAAGGTATTACCAAAGACCTCTGAAGTCTTACATTTATAGGACAAATGATTCTTGCTGTACAGAATGCAGACAAAAATGTGATCAGATGTTAAATTCTTTGTGCTTGTGTTTTCCATTATGTACAATTGCTTTCTTCTTTATTTTTAAACTTTTTTCCATAAAATAATGCTGTAGGAAATTAATGAGTAAAAATAACTGATTTTCATCAACCATTGTTTCCATGTGTATTAATTAGAAACAAATTAAAACCTATGTCATGAAAGTGTGTTTTCAGTTAACTGTTACTCAAAACAGGAACTGCTAAATGTTTTCCCTGTCTCCTTATTGAAATACTTTACATTGGTAATAACTAGTTTGTGAATACGTTATATGGACTTCCGTGGTATTTTAACAAAACAACTAATTTGTCTTTGTGACAAAACTGTGTAAAACATGGCTTGATTGCTGAATTACTAAAACATTAGTGAAATAAATGCATTTGTTTCAGGTAAAATGAAAATTTTATTTCGTTTTTAAAATCTCAGTGTATGATTGCAAAGCTGCCTTATTAAAACTTTTTAACACTGTAAGAAAAAAATATATGAACATGAGTTCAGCTTACACTGAAAATAAAAAAGGACCTCAGTTTATTTTTCCTCAAATTACAGAAGTTCAGTTTTGTTTTTTAAAGTAGAACAAGGGTCTGTAAAAGAAGCATTCATTTCAGCTTCTTAATTGGTAATGATTAGCAATGCCTATTATGGGGTATTTAGACTGCCAGTTCACAAAACCCAGTATATTTCAGCATACTTTCTCTGGAGCAAAATGAAATATAGTATTTTCAGAGTTATTATTTTTTTTGACAGCTTTATTTCTTTTCCTCTCCTTCCTGGCTAACAAATATTTTTTCATGCAAATTATACATATGTTCCAGGTACAAAAGCTTGCATTATTTTTATGAAGGCAGATTTCTTCCGGCAGTATGTATAGATGTTGTAACAGGCATATCTCCATTCAGCATGCTATTAAATAATCTTTTTTAAGGTATGTGATAAATTAAGTTGTGTAAATGTTAAAAGAAAATATACAATTTAATTTGTGCTAACTTCCTTGCTTTTTAAAATTCTTAGAAATGTTGAATAGATTTTTTTTTTATTATTATTATTCCTACCTTAATAATAACATATGTACTTATTTATTTTACATTTTGCTTTGAAGGTGGATGTCACTTTGAAAGAGAATGATTAGAGAAGAGTAAAGGTGGAGAGCTGTAAATATAAACATCTAAAGCATCATCCAAAAGACTCAATAGCATATTATTCTAAATTTCAGGTCAAAAACCTTTTAGAATATTGCATCAGAATCTTTGTTGCTTTAAATCAGTGTAACTTCACTGAAGTCAATGGAGCTACATTGGTTTTTATCAGCTATGAATCCGTGCTATTGTTTTGAATCTTATTTTAAGTGCAAATGTTTTTATACAAACCTTTAAAAGTTCAGCTTTGCTTATTCAATAAAATTAATGTTTTGAACTGTGACTTAGAGTATTAAAAAGCCATTTCAGAATACAGCCAGATTTTCTGCTCTTGCTAATTTAACTTTCCCTTATTATCTTTAGAGAATGTCATTTTTTCAAGCATACTAATGCAGCAAACTTTTATACCATCATTAAGGATCATGGTTTATTGGATTTTGTCTGACTACTCAAGCAAACATTTATTTAGTGACACTTTTAAATACAAGACTGTACTACAAATGTCAGAAATGCTGTTTGAAAGTTTATGAGTGAACACTTTATTGCTTTTAAGAGAACCCAGAAAGGAATTAAAATAGAAAAGTTTTACATTAACTTTCTCTGTGGTGTTATGAGAAAGCTATTTGACTCTTGGGATTTTTTCAAGTTTATTATGTGACAGTAACAAAATCTATAATTAAGCTTGAGAAAAACATGCACAAGGTACAGATAGAGCTCAGGCACTGTGGATGCAAGTATATATCTGTCACCTATAAGCAATCATTTTCTTTCACAGCTCTTGATAGCAACAAATGAACGCACAATGTTCTAATATCACAATGACTTTATCTGGATCTTTGTGTTTTTAAGCTAATGGGAAGTTTCCTTTTTTATTCCCTTTCTTTTGATCTTTTTTCTTTTGTTTAGCTGGTAAAAAAAGAAAAAAGAGAAAAAAGTGGAGTAACTGCATTTTGCACTTTTTTACAACCATTGCTGAAAATCTGTCACAGCTACCAAGGAAAACTAAAGAAAACCAGAAACAGAAAGACTATTATTTATAGCCAGCAAGATACAGTATGGCACCATATGGTAGAATTTATCAAATTCTTTCCTTTCTCATGCAGGGCAAATAGGAGCCGTAGACAGTTCCCTCTTGCAGTCCTTGTTTCGCTAGCCACTCATTCATTTACACTCTGGGCTAAATTCTGCTTGACCTACTGCTTTTACACCCCTGAACTTACTTATGAGGGCACGGCGAGCAGGGTTTGGCCTTCTGTGTTTATTTCCTCTTCCTGCAAATGCAGTTTTGCTCAGAATGCTGTTTGCATTTCAATCAACTAAAACAAGAGGACGGGTAAATTAATGCCTGACTTAGCTCTTCACAGCTGATACTTAAATGTAACAGTAGTCTTCCGAGGGTTTAAGTTTGCAGGGTGACACTTACCAGGTGTAAGGTGCTGTAAGGTTAAGAAGCATCAAACCTATAATAAGAGTCTGACTTCCTCTTCATTTTGTCTCCTTTTGTGTTACTTACTAGGGCAAGGAAGGTCTGCCAATCACTATCATTTCTTTTTCTTGTTCTGTAAAGACTGGGTCGTCACAGCAACAGGCCTGTGACAGGCTGGTATCCTTTTATTGCTCCAGGGGGGTCCTAATAGGATTGAACCAAAAGATCAAGTGAATAGCTTCCTATTTTAGATTTGTAATAACTCCGAACTGCTTGCATATACATGGACCTTACAGTTTTATGAGGAGACTTTATACCAGAGAAAAGATCTGTCTGATCCTAAGAGTGCTGTACTTTTGAACAGATACCCCTTAGCCTGCTACATCCTTGGAAAAGGGGGGCGGGGGGGGGGGGGGGGGGGGGGCAAAAAAAAAAACAAAAAAAAAAAAAAAAACAAAAAAAAAACCAAGCGCCCCGCCAACCCCCCAAACTGCGAAAGTGACAGT
>WTSP01007084.1:60083-76897 GCA_025331215.1 Actenoides lindsayi | reverse complement strand
GGAGTGAGAAGAAAGCATATTTTGATTAAAAAAATGAACCTGCAATTTATCTCCCTCTTTTTCTTGGATGGCTTTTACTTTTCATTTGAGCCCAGTAGATATCAGTTCAGCACTCACAATATTTTTATTGACTTCACTGGGACCTGATCAAGCTCTGGAGTTGCATATATGTCTACATCCGAACTCCCATATTCCTCTGGGAGAGGTGCTAAAGATGAGATCTGGGATAAGTTTGGATAACGACTTCAGATACTCTCATTAGAAGTGTTAGTTTGTCAATGAAAAGGCATAATGTGCACAAGAGGCCAGTGTAATGTTCTGCCATGATACAGCATAATTCCAACTGTCCGGCCTTATAGCCTAGGAAAACCAGGAATGCTTAGAAGGGTTAGCAGTAATTAAATGGTGCATCTCACTGCTCATCACTTGTGTTGTCTTTGATTTCCCAAATGACAGGGAAAGTTGGCTAAGCTTCCACAATGCCTTGTTTTACCGAGCAAGGATCTAGGCTTTACAGGAAGGTACAAATTAGCCTATGCAGCTCACCTTATAGATTATGAGGTTTTCCCCATTTATGTTTCAAAATTGTAATAATTCAGCAGGACAATGATGGAAAGATAGGTCAGACATGCCTTGTGCAACATGAGGATCCATCTTGTAGTCTGAGAGTCTTGAAGTGTAAGAATAAATCACTTGAACAGGTTTCTTTTTCCTCCCAGTTTTACCCTCTTAGCCTATTTTTACAGTTAAAGCATTGCCTTTACACAAGAAAGCCTGTTAGTTTGTGTGTCCCAAGTTGTGGATGACACTAAATCCTTGTCAAGCAGTTCTGACCTGGAAATCTCGAAGCTGACCTTTCCCAACTGAGAGATAGAGAGCCACAAATCCTGAATTAGCTTTAAGGCACAACACAAGTTCTGTACACTTTGGCCCAAATTCAATCCTGATGTAAAAATACGCGGCCCTCTTAAGTCTCTGGGAGCTGCAATCTGCTTTTGCTAAGGTTGTGTTTCACCCCCTGAGTTTGCCCGCGAAACCTTGTAGAATGTTCGGAGTGACAGCCTCGATAGGTGGGGATTCCTGATTATATACTATTTTTAGCCACATAAGAAATATTACTGTAAGCATTGAGAACACTTATATGAGGGAATAGCTTGAGAGATATGGAGATATTGACAAAGCTGCTAATTATTTTATCCTTCAAACTATCTTACAGAAGGATCTCATTTTGTATCACTTCTTCTCCAATTCATTACTAGGGGTAGAAAACCGTGAATCCAAGGTGTCAGCAAATTAGTCCTGTGTCTGTCTGCAGCCCCCTGATAGTAGTCAAGGCCCAGCAAATGTCCTACCCTACACTGCCTGTCTTTCACCCTGAACTTAACTGTTCCTTTTTGGAAATAATAATAATAAAAAAAAACCCTGTTCAGCTTTTATTGTTCTGGTGTCAGGAGTGCCTGATATTCATATGTAGTTGCACAGGGGATATAGCATTTAGGAGGTACTAGATTTTTCTATAAAATTATAGGAAGATCCAATCAAACCCAAGAAAGTTGCCTGCTCAGCATAACATGGGACAGCTTTGTCCCTCCTGAGAATTGAAAGCTTTCTGCGACATTTTCAATATTCTTATCAGCAAGATCAAGCTTGCCTGCAACAGAAGGCTGTTAGAATCTTTATCCCCCAGAAATCTAGCAGTGATACTTTGCTGCCTCTCAAATCCACTGTGGTTTATTGGTTGTCAGCAGTTTTAACAGTACAAACATTAAGATTATAACATTCAAGTCTAATAATTTTAAAGCTTTCCTATGGTGATGCGTTAAAACCACTGAAGACATTTTTTCTAAAGTGCTCATTAGTAGATAAAATACTCATTATAAGTAATTTTGCAAAAAACTCTTAAAGGTGAATATTTTTGGTTAGTGTTCTGGAAAGGACTAGAGATACTGGCATTTGGATTAAGTTATACAGGTTTTGACCCCCACCCTAGGAGAGCAGCACAGTCAACATTGTCCCTTATTTGGACTGTGTGTCTTTACGTGGCTTGAATGCTATGAAGACCCATTCAAATGGAGACCTCCTGGCAGTTGTTTTGACCATCTCTAATTTGCTTGTTGATATTAAAATGGGTTTGTGGTTGATAAATAAGCCAAAATCGCAATTATTCGTATATCCTTCCTGCCAGTCTTACCAGATGCGTTGGGAACTGGGTGCCTCTGGAGACTGAGCTAACTTCTTCATTCTTCTCATATTGCATGTGGCAAAGGCAGTAGTGGGAAGCTTGCTACACCTTCTCTTGTTTCCACGGCTGGCATTTCCTTCAGACACAGCTGGCATTTCTAAGGAGTCCAGTCCAAGGTTTTGGTAGGCCCTAAATTATTTATTTAAAGGTCAACTAACATCTGCCTCAGAAAAACAATTCAATAGCATTTTCACAATGAAGACATGGGCTGGTGTTCCTGAGTATGTGAGTTCCTGGATGGAATTAGTCAAGTTGTACCTTTGTGCCCCTGAAAAGCCACCAGTGCTTATGACCACCCGTAGCTGTAATTGGCCAGGTTTAGAATAGAAATATAATCAGTTACAATAAAATAATGAACTCAGAGAAGTTATATTTGGTAAGAAATGTAAGTCTTTTTGTTGTAAAGTACTGTAGCTTTAAGGCAAAATGTTTTACTTGCTTCTTTATGGTCAATGACATCTTCTTCAACTGCAGCCATGTGGGAGCGCAGGAGACGCCTTTGGCTTGGGAATTATGTTTTTATAAGTGGCATGTGTACGTAATGTATCAAGTATATAACAGTTCCAGAAGGCTGAAAATTTTACATTTGACATCAGCTTCATTTTTCTATAAGACCTAAGGAGGCAGCCGTAAAGGAGTGTAGTGTTAAACCTGGGTTGGGAACTGTTTAAATAGCTCTATTGTTTTAGTGTAATAACACAAGAATATTGTGAATTTGTGATTATCGTATCAAATTAAAATAGGAAACTGTCTGAGGCCTGGCTAGAAATCAGATTGTTAGGGTATCTACTTCTAGAGAAGGAAAAGAGATTTCTGCAAGATTAATCATACATAAAAATATATCACATAATAGAAGTATACCTCTCACCTGCTTACTAGGATCCAGATGAGAAGTGAGTTTACTGATCAAAAGACGCTATGACATTGTCCAATCAGGAGGAAAAGGAGGCACAAATGAGAACTAATATTTCCTAGGTATTGACCTAGAGAATATATCTGAATGGGGTCCTCACCTTCCAACAACTGATGCAAGAAATGAGCTCACATAAACCGTAACATAAGTGAATAATTGTGACCACTGAACCTACTATGAATTTTGTTTAAAAACACATGTTGGGTGGAGGCAGTGCTCTGCAGGAAGTATCAAATGTTAGCATATAGTAAGTATCAGACCCTTACGCCTTTTTTTTTTTTTTTTTTTTTTTTTTTTTTTTTTTTTTTTTTTTTTTTTTCTGAACAGCAGCAAGATAATCCTAGGAAGGGTAAGATGTTAAACTTCCCTTATAAAAAAATGACACTTGTTATAAAAATGCATTTTAAGACTGCAAGATATGCACATGATGTATTCAACAGCTGTTCTTTCAGAAGACTAAGGCGGCCTGAAAAACTCTGGAGTCTAGTTTGTATGAGGAGCAGCAGACATTTAATTAATCTCAGTGCTAGAATTTTACAGCCAATATGTGGTTTCTGAACATCTCTGCTCTAGTTTGTGGAACATCTGTAGTAGAAAAACAGAACTTGAATAAATCCAAATATTCTTGTACCCCTCCAAATCCTACCACTTTTTATCATTATTTCTTTAAATATTTTTCCAAAGATTAGCTTCTCCCCATCCTCCCAGATCCTTTTGTGAATCTATCCCTTTAGCCAGCTATGTGCCTTAAAATTGTTAATGAGCCATGTCTAAACAAAAGCTAATTCAATACTGATTTAGCAGGCAAATAGCCTCCCCTCACTCCTACCCCAATCTTGTTTGTTCTTTTTTGCACCTAGGCTGGATATATGTTCTTGCATATATTCTGAAATAGCTGAATCTGAAATACTGGGGCCATTATAAGAAAATAAATTCCTCAAATAGTTTTTGTATGTTTGTTTGTTTGTTTGTTTTGCTGCTGATTTTTGTTTTGTTCTGTTTTGTTTTTTATTTATTTCTTTTCAGTCCTCAGTTTTCAGTTGATGCAAATTGGGGTAGTTCCATGTGGGCAAACTGTTAGAGGCATAGCTTTATGAATTTACACATCTATAAATGATATTACAGTACTGTAGGTGGAATATCTTTTTCCATGTCATCTGAGGCATAAACCAGAAAATGTACTTCCCTAGACTTCAAAGTTAAAACTGTAAGAGTGATTAAAGAGAAATTTAAAACAAACATTCACTTGCCAGATCTCACCTGGCATTAATACACACACTGCACCACTTAAGATATCAAGTTAATGTTGCTGTGTGCTCAGATTTTTCCATCTGAATCCTGGTTGCCCTGAAACCTGGGGAGAGAGAACTTTGCAGGTCCTATGAAGCAGAAACTGGGGGAGTGCTATCAGGTGGCACCACTGCCTGACACAAAGCTTCATCTGGTTTGTTGTCACTCAAACTAGAAATCATTGCCATGAGAGTGAAACGTGTAGACCCTGAAACTTGCTTTCCCCACAGACACTTCTGTAATGTTAATCCACAAGTAGGATCATTTTGTGAACACTTGTTTGTCTTGTGTGTTGTCTAAGAAGGCATGTAGGTGTGCACAGGGTGTATCTAGGGTAGAATCACAAATGTGCTTTTGGAATGACACTCCCTATCATCTACTCTTACTGTGCTTTGGTTTGCACCAGGTGGGGGTCATGGAGAACACAGACAGGATTCCTTTGGGATGAGACTAAACCAGCAGGTATGTTCCCATGGGTATAAAAAGCACAGGAATATACTAGAGCTCGTTCAAATAAATCCACCTAAAGGCAAAATGATTGGTGTCACATCATTATCACCAACTGTTCTGCTGTCCAGATCTCCTCTTACCCAGCTGCACCGCTTCCAGGGGTGGACAGTCCTGCTGCTACTGTTGAGGAATAGCAGAAGGACACAGACTGCAGTGTCAGTTGAAGGCTACATAATATTCCTTTTCAAATGCAAATGTTTTAGACACTTTTGCAGGATAGGATGACGTATGAAGAAAGGATAAGAGAATGCATATGCAAGACAGGGATGTAGTTTTCTGAATATATTTTACTGTCTTTAACAGTGGAAAGCATACATTTTCATGATTAGCACATAGCTTGTAATGTATACACTTCCATCAAAAGGACGAGGAGGCCCGTGTAACATTAAAATGCTATGTTAGTCTTATTTTAATGGCTTAAATGGGTCTCAAATGGTGCGTAAGGCTTATGCTGGCCTTGGCCATAAGGGCACAATTCACCCTGAAAGAAGAGACCAACATAAGTCTCATCACAGCTGCAATATTCATTTCTGGAATGCACCCAGCAGGTATTATCCAAGCCACTACAGACAGGCAGTTTGAGCTTTTCCAGTTCCTAATGATTACACAGTATCCTGGAGTCAGTTGGACAATTTCCACTGCGAGTGAAACTTTGTATTTAATATCCCCCTAAAATAAAAGTGGTATAAGAGAAGGGCCTCAGTCTTTTTCTTCTTTTATTGCTGTTGTTGAAAAGGTTTAGCCCACGGGGATTGGAGCACTGGGCAAAACTACAAAATATGCTGTGCATCCTGTTACACCAAAGTAGGCAGATCCTCTCCTGTAACAACCAGACTGGTACAATGGATGACTTTGTCTAGTTTTCCTGACCATACGGTACTATAGTGTTCATGGTATTTCATTATGGTTTCCGTTTCAGGAAGTTAAATGGTGTAAATCACTAAGTATTGTGACTCCATTTTCACCATTGTTCCAGAAGGGTGTGTATTTAAAACGAATGGGTAAGTCTCCCTGGAGCTCTTCCACGTAACACTACAATGTACCACAGGAAATTATTTCCCTCTTTACTGGACACCCAGGATATCATCAAATATGAGTCTTGACAGTCCTCAGCAGCCGTGTTGCAAAGAAATAAACAAATGAAGTGCCTAGCAGATATAACATATAGACAGAGCAGAGAGTACCTTGATCTTAAGTTCATCTGAACAACTGGTCCTTTCAAAATCCATCTATCAGGATCTTCAACAGGAGAAGAAACAGAGCAGGTCCAGTAGACAACAATACTACCCGCACTATACATCATACTACAAAATGTCATTCCTATTTCTTGTGACTTGGAATAGATTTACAAAGCAGTATACAAAACACACACACCCCCGTGGGGGCAGACTATTTTTCAAGGTGTCAGGAGCACAGGGCAAAAAACTTCTAAATCAACCCAAACTTTTGCACTCCTATGTAGTCTGAGTTACAGAGATTTCATCATAGCCTCAAGTTTGCTTCCCAAATTACCTACCCTTTCTCAGAACCCTTCCACTTCCCTGCTTTCTTGTCTGCAATATTTTCAGATTTTTTTTCTCCCAAGAGGACATTTTGAAATGTGCATGTCATGGTCCAGATCATAACCACACCAGGCAACCTTCTTTCCTCCCTGATGTTTACTGGGGTTTATATTCTCCAATATGAACTGAAAAATATGTGTACTCAAGCCCTTGCCAACGAACAGCATGACTTTCCATGGTTCATAAACACTCACCCATCCCCTGTGTAGGAAAACCATCCTTCTTTGCACAGAGCAGGAGTTCACTACTTCAAAACACAGAAACCATATGGTGACATGTTTTAAAAGAAAACATAACAAAACAGTGTCCCACCCATGACCCTTCCCAACAAAACCCCACCGTTTTCATCCTGGAAAATTGACCTGTGCAATCATCTATAAAGGTCTACCACAAGATTCCAGCTGTTGTTGTGTAAGGAAGGTTGAGTGTTAGCACTGTGTTTGTGTTTGGCAGCTGCATATTAGCATGTTGTCAGCCTTGCCACCTTCTTTTTTGGTCACTGACTTACAGGGCAGGGGGAAGGCAGAGGACATTAAGGGGTAATTTGTGCTTGAGCCTCTTCTGCTGCTGCAGCTGGCAAGCAATCAAACCTGAGCCTCCAAGTGTATGCAGGATTGTATACATAACGTTGGGAGTCAATGTACATTTGGGCTTGAGAAGGGCCATGTGCTCACACCCAAAATACTCAGCTTGACCCACTTGACTAAAAAAAAATAGGCAAGATTTTGATATTTCCAGGGAATAAATGACAGCCTTTGATAAAGTATTCCAATGCTTATTAAGTTTAACTGTTAAAAAGTTGCATGTAACTTCTAATCTGAATTCATTTAGCCACAGTGCCCACCCATTACACCTTGTTAAACATTTGCCTGCTAGTCTGAAGAATCTGTTACTTCCTTTTCCTAGTCAGTAAAATTATAGATAATAGCCATGTCACTCAAATATTTTCTTTGGGAAGCTAAAACAGAATAAGGACCTGTACCTATACAAAGATCTATTTTTCAGTATTTCAGTAATTCACAAGGTCCTTGTCTTAGCCTCCTTTGATTTATCAAAATTCTCCCTAAACTGTGGATATTACAGCTGGACAAAGCAATGCTGCTCATGTCAGTGTAAAATACACATACAAAGTAACTTGCCAAGACTGTGTTGGGCAGAGCACCACATCAAGAACTCACAGTTGAATAACAGCAGTAGCTTCTCCTTTTGCTCCTGCAGACTCTCTTCTGTTCTGGGGAGAATATTCTTCTTCTAAGGCCTTTGTTTCCAGTACTGCTCTGCTCAATACTTATTCTCCAAGGTCCTAAATTCTTCATGTCAGTATGCAGCCCATTTCAAAGCTTAGACTGACTCCCAAACTGATTTTATGATTTCATGTCTATTTCCAGGTCACTGATAAAAGTATTACATTGTGCCGTGTCAAGAATTGGGTTCTTTGGTATGTATGAGGAAAGTCTTGCTTCATAGTAAGTACGTCTTTACAATCACATTTTGAGGTCTATCAATTTCCAGTACAGTCAACATTTGCTGCATATTTTCTATGCCTCGGCAAATCCACATGAACCACACTGAGCAACTACACTGTAATAGGGCTGAATAATAGTTCTCTGTCATCTAGTCACTTCTTTATTCTTATCCTCTGTCTGCTGCAGTGTTTGTCATTCAGGCCCAGGGCTGATGTCTAGAACATTGTTGTTGGAGTCCCAACAGAGCAAAGTCAGGCTTCCTGAGTGGCACTGACAAGGACATAACTTCACTCCAGATATGTTTTGTCTGCTCATACACTTCTAGTTACAGGGTTCAGTTATCACCTCCATCCTGTACTTCACAAAGACATGAAAAACCCTGTCCTTTCCTGTTTGCATCTTCTGAAGAGTTCTTCTTGGTAAATTCTCATTGCAAGGCTTTTTGTCCTACTTGGAACCTCTATCTGCACTTTTGTGTGCTCTTTAACTCATTACTTCACACTTTGGTCCCGTTCAGACCAATTTCTAGTGAAGAACAACATAGCAGTCTCACTTACTGTTGAGTTTTAAAGACCAAAGAGAAAACATTCAGTGGGTGAGAAAAATCTGCATATCCTTGACATAGACTTGATGCATATCATTGCACATAAGCTGTACTTTTCCTTAGAAGTAAAGGCCAAGTGATGCCCTGTATTCTGTGGTGTTCTCTTTTTCTTTTTTTTTTAATCTGTATGGAGTAGTCCCCATTATAACTAGCCAAGGAAATATGATGTAGCAGTCTTGCTCCCAGTTTGCACATGTGGAAATTAATGACTGCACAAAATGCAAGGCAGTGTTGTATCAGACTATCTGTTCTCTGCAGTATAGCTCTCATGGACCTTTCTTCTCTCTCATTTGACTAAATTTGTTTTAACAAGCACCTGGAATGGTTCATCTCAGATATTCCTGCTGTTCCTGCTCTGTAAACCCAGAGTGACTCCTTTACATATTTCTCTTGAAGCAGTGACTTGCATGGGGCAGAGGCAAAATTCCAAAACAAAGCAAGCAGATGCAGTGAGTCCGGGAAAGACACATGAAGTTGGAGCTCTGACGGCTTTCATTATGTTGTGGTGTGAGTACCCTACATTTACATGGCTTGATGAATGGCTCAGCCATTATCTTGAGTTTCTGACTCCTTCTGCAGATTTGCAGGCACTCTGTATGCACATATATTTGCTTGTACAAGGTGGGGATTTTTTTTTTTTTTAAATGTTGGAAAACAAACCACTGTCATTCTCCAGCCTCTTTACTGACACTTTGCTGGGCTACCAGGGAAACACTAGTAGAGTTATTGGTCAATAGATCTTATAGTAAAAGTTAATAATGTTTTCCAGTAGTAAATGTTGTGGGAAAGACATGAATTCCTTTCAAGTTGTGAATCAGATTCTTTTCTTCCTTCAACCCATTCCTTAGATCTGGGGAATTCCAAAAAGAAGCGTTTTCATACTGAAACCAAACCCATCTATATTGTTAATGGAACTGTCAAATTGCTGTTTGTACAATGTGTGATTCAGAGAACTCAGCCACCCACATGCTAGCTGTAACCACAAGAGGCAACACTTCAGAGCATCCTATCTGATAATCCATCTATATGGACATTTCAGACAGACCTGAGGCTCCTTTGGTTATGCTCCGAACTGTCTGGACATGAGCCAGCTCTAATTTAGAAGTCCTGCAGACATGTTCGCTCAGCTCTGTGTTTGAGCTAATATCAAAGCCCTTGCAATCATCTGGGTTGAGATGATGCCTTGTAGGTAAACCTCAGTCCTCAGGTGATTTGGAGTTGTATTGCTTCCATGGATGTCAGAGGAGATTTGCCTCAGAAGAAAACCATATGAGGGAGTACATGTTTTTCTGCTTTCTGTTATGCATGTGGCATAACCATTGCTCTTGCCCAACAGATTTTTCTACAAAACTGATGCTTAGTCTACAGCTGGTTTCAGGGAGCCTTCTTGCACCCAGCAGACTCCCTGTTGAACCTGAAGCAGCTCACTAACAACCCCCGCACCTGGCCCATCTTTTTCTCTGTTCTTTGTACCCACTCAGGCCTGGCCAAAATCCAGTCCTTAGTTGAAGCCTGTAGGACTCCCTTCCTAGTGCACATATTCTACAGATAAAAAAGTAAGACATGCATCAGAAGAAAAAGAACCAGAAACCCCCTGCCTGCAGTCACGTGTCACACCCAGAAGCAATATCAAGGCCTCTTGGCTCTCAGTCTCATCAGACAACAAGTTTGCACCTGGAGCATTCGGAAGCAAAATCTTTTCAGGAAAAATGCATCCGGTCCAAAATATAGTATCAATTCCTTTGTTTAGTTTAGCTGAATCCCATGGTTTTGCATTTTCATCCCTCAATCCCCCCTACCAGAGAAACAAATCTCCGGTAATTTGAACACATGTATGCTCTTCACTAGCTCCCAACACTGGTAACTTGTTCCATATTCTCAGTACCATTTGCATTAAATAGTTCTGCCACGTTTCCTTTTCATTCCAAATGCAGAGAAACAGATGGGCAAACAAAGCAAAGAACAGCTATGTCTCACTGCACTCGATTTTTGTTTGAAATCTGTGCGAACTTTAGGAGTAATTAAGTAATTTTAAAATAAGGGAAATTCCTGTAAAACCTTTTCTTACTTCTTCAAACAAAATGAAACATGGAAGAATTCTGGATTACAGCATGTAAACTGATGGAGAGATAAGATAGCTTTTGTTTTGCTTGAGACTCAGAAATATACTTTAGGTAAAGTTCCTTTTTGTTGGCAGCTTACTTATGTTACTGAAATGCAATTTAAAGTTATCGTTTACCAGCTTTTTTCACAACACTTTTACAGAAGTAGGAGGCAAGTGGTAGTAGGAAGTCTTTCTATGGGAGATTTTCTGAATGATTATGAAAATTTTGTTACACCAGTGCAGAATAACCATTCTGGTGGGTTTTTTTCTGAAAGCTCAGACCCCATGGATGACTGTGTCTTTCACATGATGTTCATCCTATCTGTTCCTTTGAAAAACTCACCAGGCAATGAAAACAGAAATAATGAACATCTTCTATAAAAGAGTGTACTCCAAAAGGTTATTAGGTAGTGTTTTAATGTGAGGCTGAGACAACTGGTATTTTACTGACTCAGGTGACAGTGCTTAATGATTGTTAACAGTATCTAGTGACTGTGAATGTTCAACCTGTGTTTGCTTTCTGTTTTGCCTCTGACTGCCTCCACTAAAGAATGCAAGAAAACCCTTCTGAAAAGCTGAGAGATCTTTTTGCAAAACCTTTACAAAAAGGCTGGGAGACTTCTATGACCCTTCAGTGCATTTGTTACACTCTGCCCTTCCCGGCTCCTACCTCCTGCTGGTGGCTGTTTTCTTACAATGTCACTAACAAGTGCTGCCTCTGAATCCAATTTCTCTCCATCACAGGCATATAGTGTCCCCTGCTCTAGCAGCACAGGTAGTGTGGCCTTCTGCTGCCTGGGCTGGTTCTTTCTGCCTCTTTCTAATGCACACCAGACTGTTTGCCTCCAGTAACATCCTTGAAGGAGGGACGTGTTTAACTTGTTTCTCTACCTGGAAGCCCTTCACTGCCACAGAGCTGTGGATGGAGCAGGGATGAGATGTAATCTAGTTCTTGTTGACAAGGAGAAGACCAATTGCTGAAAAATAACTTCACAAAATAAAGTTGGTTTTTTTGAAGGGCCAGGATCTCTTCTTGTTGTTTAATGTGACAAAAATAAAAGTTCCTAATTAAAAGTGAATAAAGGTTTGGCACCTGGAAAGGCTAATTTCTGCTTCCATAGATTTAAGAGACTGCAGCTCTTGATCAGAGGTTTTCTGGACAACAGACAACTTTCTAAGCTGAGGGCCCACAACACAATATTATTGAAATATCTAGTGTCTCTTGTATATACAGAAAAAATTGTACATATTCTGCTTTTGACATTGTACTTGGTAAATAAGCATTTCAAAAGCTAGTTTTTTATACCTTGCTATTGCTATGCTTTTTCATTGCAAATTTCTCTACTTCTCTGGCCACCAAGTGGTCACAGCAGGAAGCTATGCATATTCGGTAGATAAACGTGAAATGAGTCTAACAACAGGTGAAATTCTTCATAAAGGGATTCAACACCAAACAGGGAGGATGTATAGCACCTATTTCTCCAAGGTCCTCTTTATCAGAGGATTTGAGACTCTCACAGTCATTTGCTGCCTGGCACTGCAGCTCATGGAAGTTCATCTTACTCTTCTTTCCAAGTCAAACAGCTGAGAAAAGCTGGTACAGTAACATCAGGTGTCATGTCTGGAATCATGCAGAGAGCCCGGGCTGGAGGAACAAGACCCTAGAGCCCAGGCAAGCCCAGTAATGAAGCTGTTTTCATTTCAACAGGGAAAGCCACCTCCATGAGCAGCCAAGGACAGATATATCAGACTGACCTGGGAAAACGGTGACCCCCTTTGTAATAAATCGTTTCCTCTGAGACCTACTGGTGGCCTGTAAAACAGGAGAAGACTGGGCTGCAGTCCCAGACACAGCAGGTGCAAGAGCCAACAGTGCTATCCTCAAGACTGGGGCTGGCGAGGAGCTGCCTTGGCCCTCCACCTCCAGAAACCATGTTTGCTCCACAGACCCTGCTGCACCCCAGATGGAAATGCAGGGCAGCTGTCTGCCAGCAGGGAGAGGGGCAACAATGTTGCCCCTAAGGACCTCCTGGCCCCCTCATTAACCACTTACTGAACCCCCTTTTACTTCATATTGTTTAGGGCCTTGTCCTTTTTTTTTTTTTTTTTTTTTTTTTTTTTTTTACTGTGTTTGGGGTTGGGTTTTCATGCCTTTGGCTTGCAGATTCACAGGGGATCAAAGCACACACAAAGACATGAACAGGCAGGATGGTGTTATGTCAGCTGGGCTGAGCTGGCTGAACTATGGTAAGCTGAGGGGCCTTGAAACTGAGAGAAATGAGGAATCTTTCAGAAATCAGATTTTCTTTTCTTTTGTTTTAGTTCCTGGGCTTATTCAGATGTGCTAAACATGGCAGAGCCTTATTCAATCTTTGTAAGCTTCCAAAATGGTAATGAGCTGGAGTTGAAGTACTTATAAGTTACTTATATGAGAGCTTTTGAGAAATGGCAGCAAAACCTTCTCCTCAGGTTCTCACACTCACATTCCACATGTTTGACACTGTTCTGGAAATGCTAATGCCATTGAAAGTGACTGAGAAATTACTATGGAGTTTTTGAAAACCTCAAATAATTTAGGAATATATTTAGTAACCCCTCAGAATGGTATGCTTTGGAAAACCCCAGCAGTGTGGATTTATTATTGTAGATCAGAGATTGTGGAAAACCTGTGAAAAGGTGAGTCTTTTTTGTTGTCCTGGAACACCTCAGCTAGCATATTTTGTCTTCTCCTGCCTCTCTACCTCAATTTGTTCTCAAATCTTGGAACAGAAGAACTCTTTGGTACCAAATCAGTTCAAGAACAGTTTTCTTACATATGAAATTATGTGTCTGAAAGCATGTACTTCTTGAATCTATTAGTATTATTGATATGATACTGAAAAGGTTCTATTTCATACATGCAATATTAGGACTATGATGACAGATGTATAGCTTTGCCTAATAACAGTACTTGAAAAAGTAAGATTTCACTAAGTATTAATTTTACATGACACAATTTTATTTTTACCATTCTGTTTGCCTAAACAAAAGCAAACTTGCCTTGCACAATTTTTCCTTTACTGATGTTAGTTGTACAAATATTTACTGACTCGCCTAAGCCAGGATTTCAACTAAAACAGGTTTTATCCAGCTAAATAAGGTAATTTAAATGGTCATGTACCATTAAAAGGAAGAATTTTCATGTACTTCAAAACATAAGTTTTACTCTTGGTGAAAGGGAGTGTGATTTGCTACATTCAGTCTTGAAATATGTTTTATTTTATAATGTAGTAAATGAATTCACTTTGCTACCTATCAGGTCAAACCAAATTAAAATAGCATTGGTATATGATCATCCTGTTCAGATCCTCATTCTGCTGCTTTTGTTTAGAGTAAAAGGATGAGAAAAATGTCTCTAAAGGGTGTTCTATCTAGGCCAACATTGCAAAATGAACCCTTGTGGCTTGTTTTTTTTTTTTTTCTCCTTCTCTCTCCATTTGTTTGTTTTGCTGGAGGTATGGACTTGTATTCAGGTTCCCAAATAATGCAAAAATACAGTCTCATCAGCAAAAAGATGCACAGTGTACAGCAGTCTTTGTTTTAATAACAAGAAACCAGGGAAACTGGAGGAGATCCATCCTACAGGAGAAAGGGGTATGGGAGGCACCCATTGTGCAGGCTGCCTGAAACACCATGAGCATAATGTAAGCTCTAATTGTAAGATTTTTTTAAAATTTTTTTTTCCTCCTGTTCACTCATTTTAGCTTTTGTTTAAAAATTAAAATTAAAGGTATAATGCCATTAGTCACAACTTAGTCAGAAGGAAGCCAGCACTAAATCTTTCTTTTTCCTAGGCCATGCTTTATATTTTGGTGATGTGAAAAATGGGATCTGAATGCAAATGGACCCATTGTTTATTCTGAACTTCTTTTCTATTTTTCTCCAGATTTTTTAGTTTAAATGTAGCACTGATTGTCTGTTTCTAAGGCTATGATTAATGAGACCAGTCCACATCCTTAGCAAAACCAGGAATGCCTCCTTGACATTTTCCAAGTCTACACCAGATACGATATTCCCTGAACTGCAGAAGAGTCATCCAGCTGACCTCAGTGGTTTTGAGTTGAGACCCAAGGTGTGTGGTAGAATGTGCAGAAGAGAGGATCTGGATCAAATTCCTCCTCAGTGTCTATTTTATAGAGGAAGGAACTGGTTAGTGGACTTTCCCACCTCAGGTCTCATTACTCAACCATTTCATCATCCAAGGAAGGGAGGAGAGTTATGAAGAGTCTCTAACTGCTGTTTGCAAAAGAAATGCCTTTCTAATGCCTCTGCACTGGAAGCATCTGTTTTTATTTATTAAGTTTTCCATATACAAGAGGATATCATACATTTTCATTCTGGAGATCTTATTCTCAAGAAACAAACAAAAAAAAATCCCAAAATACAACATAACAAAAAACAACACATGAAAGAAAAAAAAGAAAAATAAAAAATCTCACACCATGGAAAAGCCTCCAAAGAATGTGAGATTGGGTGACTGGATCCTTGGTGAGGTATTGTCACCCGGACTGGCCCCGGTTCAGCAAAGCACTCAAGTGCATCTATAAGGCCTATTCACTCCAGTAGGCCATTAAGCCTGGACTTAGATTGGACTTTCTGTAACAGCTGCAGAAGAAACTCATAGTGCTTCCTCCCCTACAAGGACACAGGGAGAAATCTGATTAAAGCTGTTGTAAGACTACTAGCAAAAGCCAAGTGCTCTGTACAGAAACAAGTTTTATTGATCTCATAAAACTCAGGAAATCTTCTGTTAGCCAGACACCTATTTTTGACTGCCACTTACAAACAACTAATCTATTAGTCACATATCTAAAGGAACAAAGCACTTTTGCAATAAGTCCCAGCATTTAAATTACTCCATAAAAGAAATATCAGGACTCTTCCCCACTTGTGCAGCTACATAAATCTTGTCTAAACCATTTAGATATAACCAAGACTGTATAGACTGCCTAGGGTTACTCTGGCTGCCGATTGCCTGGTGCTGTTAGTACACCATGCAACAGAGGTAACAAGGTTGAAGTGCCTCGTCAAGTGGTTATAGTGCTCACTGCAACTTTGAATCACCAGGATAACCTCTCCTCTCTCCATCGCTGCTTACCACTCTTACCTAGCTCTGTAACATTTTAACAAGGAATGAAGGATTGCAAGTTTTGAAGTTGTGCTGCTTTTTGGGGAGCATTCAGGCGTGTGACATTTTCAAGTTGGCAGCATGGAGAAAAGCAAGGCTCTAGTAGAAAGTGGCCTAGGGTGGTAGAGAGAAAAAGGATGAAGTAGGGAAGTCCTGTTCTGGTATGTCACCCATTTAATCTGCTATTATTACCTGTATGGCTATATTTATTCATTGTTTCACTGCTCCTGTCCTTGTTGTGCAGGCATGTATAGCTAGTTCCTTGTACTGACAGATTCAGCTGAAATCAGATACTAAAGGAAATTAATTGGATTTATGCGTGTGTGGAAGGGTTGCTCAGGCAGGATCTATGTTTATTAAAGTACTATCTGGCAATTCTCATAGGGTGTCTTTATAACTTGTAAACCTTTAATACAAAAGGAGATTCAAAATACAATCAAGAATACGATGGGTTTTACAGGTTCATGCACTTATCCCTTTCCAATACTATAATCCATCTTTACATGGTGACTTGCATGATTCTGTCCTGATTCTACAACCCTATTCATGTGGAAATACATATATTCATATGAATATCTATTTAAAATCAATGCTATTTTATTACATGGTTTATACATTCCAGAATCAGACCTTCTAAGAAAACAACAATATTGTTTGCAGGCAATATCGTCAAGACAGAAAAGTATTACTTATGCTCAAATGACCAAATTGGAGACTACGTAGGAATTTCATATGGAAAAAAACAGTGCAAATACAGTATTTCTAAGGTGAGAGGAGAATACCTAAAAAAAAAAAAAAAAAGTTCACTTTCATTGCAAGGCATAAATATAGTCTCTGGAGGGGTGTGAAGAGGTCATCTAGTCTATGTCTGTGTTGATGACTGGCTTACAGTGAGAAAGAAAGAAAGAAAGAAAGAAAGAAAGAAAGAAAGAAAGAAAGAAAGAAAGAAAGAAAGA
>WTSP01007084.1:0-58613 GCA_025331215.1 Actenoides lindsayi | reverse complement strand
CCTTTGGGAAGGGAGGGGGGTTAACAGAGAGCGTCTGTTACAGGTCTAAGGGGCTGCCCTGACCCTAAACCGTGACACCCTGTTACCTGTCTATTACCCAGCTATGTGGCTTTGGTGAAATAACACTATCTCTTTGTATCCAGTATGGCATAACCAATGTAGACCTGCCATTTGTTCGCATTCATTCTCACCTTAAATAGAATCTGTCAGGGAAACTTCTTCCTCTTTTATGGCAATTTTTTCCAGGTTTTCTCTGCACTGTCTATGGACAGAAAGAACACAGCTGCATACACAGGCGTGACTGAAAGTCGGGCATTCAAACTCCCTATTTTGTTACAAGTTTGTATGTGCCAAAGGGCTTTTGTGCACAAGCTACTTGTTGACAGACATAAGAAGGTAGAGGTTTGAAAATTCCTGGAGATATTATTACACTACAGCCAAGAATATCTGTCAACAGTCAGGAGAAATCCTACAGAGTCAGGGTCTGATCCTCCGAAATGACTCACAGAACTCTGGTAAAGTTTAGTTAAAGAATACACAGCTAATTACAGCCTAAAAGAACATTACATTTTAAATTTTTGATTCAAGAAAAGGCAGGTCCTAAGTATATGTATAATTGTTTTTTTGAATAAGTGTAAATTGAAAAAAACCCCCAGCCATATGAAAACAACCTAATAGCCACAACCTCTCATAAGCCTCTCATCCCCTTCATCTACAACTAGTCCCTCCAGTGTGGATGGTATAGGAGAGCTTGTGAAAAGACAGCATGTGCTTAGCACAGGCACGGCTTTAAAAAGTGTTAATATTTGTCTTGAAAATTAGTAATACAGGATACTGCCACTCAGTAACTGGATTTTACTATGAAAACTATAATCAGCAATCCTACTTGTGTCATGTTGACTCCATTGTCAAGTACAACACAGGATTTTTTCCAGTTCAAGGCCTTGGTTTTACAAGCAAAACAGGGACAACTCTCAAAGGCAGGTCTATAAAGGTAGCAGATACTCCACACCATAGACTCACCTTTTATTCAAGAAAAAGCCTTCCCCAGGAAAGATGAGACTTCTGATGTTATGAAGAAGTAGTAGTGAAGAAGAATGCAGTCAGGAACTTATATCTCTGGAAGGAGTCTGTAATATAAACAAGAGTAAGCAAATGTAAGTGAAGAGGGTCTAACAAAAGTAAGAGGGAAGAAAACTATCTACATTTTGTTCAATAAGGCTTCTTTGAAAAAAACTGTAATAACAATAGTTCTTAACTTCAATGTCTTCAAGGTTATTACATTTCTTTCCCAAACTTTTAAAAACTCAGTTTCTTGTACAAGTATTAGCATTTCTCGGATCAAGTGACCAGCCCCTCAGCTATTGTACAGAGACATCACTGTCCATTTTCACTAGCCAGAGATGTAGGCAAAAAAATCAAAGTGGGACTTAAGTGAGGTTTGAGATGGGTATAAACTCTTTGCAAAGCCTGAGGAACAGCTGGCATGCAATACAAGCATTGTTCAACCAGGATATAACTATCCACTGTCTGTTCCCCTTACATGAACACTCTCCTGAAGAGCCTGTTAATACCTGATGTGACACTCAGCACCATAAACAGCATGAGCATCATAAACAGGGTAACTGAAGCATGCACAGGACTAGGAAAATACTGACATGTGACAGTGAGACCTAGCAAAATGTAAAAAAAAACACCCCACCCCACAACATGAGAAGTAGAATAGTAGAAGTGATCCCACTCTATCTTCAGCACTGTGATGATATTTTATGACTGTAAGACTACTCCAAATGCAGGCTTGGCTCCTTAATGCATTTTGTGCACAAGACACTTTATATAGAAAAATGTGTTGCTTTAGGTTGTTATTAAAAGCTATGTATAACTGATGAAGTAAAAAAGTATCAGTTAAATGTAAGAAAATAAAATCATACCAGGTGTATGCAACAGTTATGATGGCATGTAATGTGTCTTGAGACCAGTGGTTTACTGCCTTTGCAGAAATCATCTGGTACCTGAGCACTCAATATAGGATACTGATGTGAAAAATTAAGAAAGAGTACTTTATACCCAAATTGTTCCAAAGCACGTTCCAGTGCAGCGGTTTTTCACATGTATCCATCTCATAGTTTTAATAATAAGAGGAATAGGATCTTTGATGTGCAAAATGCAGTTGAAAGTAACTCACAAATTTAAAGGTATTATTTACACTTGAAACAACCTTCAATCAACCCCATGAATTGCTTCCACCTCTCACCCTCTTGTACTGAAATTGTGATGTGGTAAGAGCCATCCTATGATCTAAGAAAGAATCAGGCCTCATATAGCAATAAAATATCTGCTGCTTTCATTAAATACTGTTCTAGTCCTACCAAAGTGAAGCAGAGATAGAGCTTTAATGTAAAAAGTTTTAAATAAATTCTTTTTTTCCTGTCTTGGTTTAAGTCAGAACTGTAATGGTATTTGAGCTTTTTTTCAAAGACATGTAATTGTCCAGATGATAAAGCTGGACACTGTGGCAAAAGGCATAATGGAAGGAATGTGCTTCACTTCTCACCTGTCTTTCCCAACATGTGCTGGCAGACAAGTATGACATTTGAGACAGTTTCAAAAGAATGTTTCTCTCCTCAAATAAAAGGAAGCTTTATTCAGATACTCTTTTTAATTCCAAAGTCCAAAAGAGGCCACAGTCTTAACATCCTTAGAAGCTGGGCTGGATTGAAATAGAAATATTGAATCCAGCACATGTGTTGCTACTTCTTTTGGCTCTATAATTAAAAAAAAAACAAAAAACCCACAACAAAAAGCCCCCCCAAAACATTGTTAAATCTGCCACAAGCTTCAGTTTTGTATGATACTCTGTGACCTGCAACTCCAGGTAGGCAATAAAGTTGTCAGTGCTCAGCCTTTTCTGGGAATCTCTACATGGTACCTGATGAGCATGTGGATTCATGACATCTGCTGAAGCAGCAGTATCTATGAAGCTGTGAAACTGCTTGAGGTACTGTGAGAGTGCTGGGATCCAACTCTTTAAAGATGAACATCACAAATATAATAACATATCAAGTAAGTCCTGACATCTGTAGACAGAAGAATTGCTTAGTGTTGCAGTACTGGGTAAGAACGAGCATAGAAATAGGTCTTTAAATTTAAAATGAATCAGATATAAGCATGTATCTTGCTCAGATTTACCCTCCAAATGTCCAGTAATTGCAGTGGGTTGCAGAAAAATCTGTTGTCCTCGCAAGAGGCTATTCCAGACCAAAGAGTAAGTCCGGACATTTGATCTGACATGGACATGACCTCCTTAAGCTCTTTTGAAAGAAACACAGCAAAAGCATCTAATGTAGTCACAAAACTGTATAAGATAAAATTTACATAGGTCACTGAGAAATTTCTAGAGATTTAGCAGCACAGCTTTTTGGTTTTGGATTCCCACACCTCCATACCTTCAGAAATTTGGGAGTTTCCACAGAACACAAACAGATATTGTGAACATGTACTTTCCTTTTTAAAAGCATAACAATAATTTCTTTGAAAAACCAAAGACTATCAGCTGAGAACTAGATTTTTATTTTTTTTTTTATGGTTTTGACAGTTTTAAGCTGTCGATATTTTCTTTATGGCTGCCAGCATCTTGGTTTTATTTCTTTTTCAAAGTTTCAATTTGATTCTATAATGAAAAGTTAACATTTTCAATAAAAAATTTCTTGTACACCGGTGGTTTTCAGCAAAGAGTGAAAGATTTCTCTCCTGCCCTGCTCACATCTGTTCCATATTTATTATTCTCTTTCTCAGTGGAAAGAGGAAGGGAGAAGTAGGGATACATACATGAGAACCAGAATCAGTCCAGAAAGAATGGCTTTTTCACATCCTATCTTCTCACCCAGACCCTCTAATGAATGTCACCTCATATCTGTCCCCTCTGTTGGTTTCCATCACACCTTTATTTCCAAAACAGGCTCCGTCTCTTACTTGTACCTGTAACCAGTGACACACCAGAGTTCCATGCAGTCCTGCCCATCTTACAAGGCATAAAGACACTAGCTTTATCCTAAGTACATTAAATTATTCTAAATTGTCATCAATTCACACAGCTCTTTTCCTGGATCATTTGTAATCTAAACTGGATCACACTCAGACTTCAAGATAATTAGCAAAGAAAAGGAGCAAAGGTTTTTCTACAGCTCTGTTTTGGTTCAGAGCAGCCATATGGCTTAGAAGCAAACTCCCCTGCTTTATCTCCACTTGCTACATTTTGTTTCTGTTCTCAAGGTGGTTTCAGTACCTGTGAACAGGTTGCATTTCAAAGGCACCTAAGGCAGATAGTCTGTTCCAGATGCACACCAAATGAGTTCCAGTTCCTGATGGAGACAACAACGCAAAGCACCAATGTGTTCTTTTGGCAGATTCAGACATGACAGGGGTGGTCTGTCCAGCAACCCAGACTAAATTTAGTCCAAGATAAAATCACTGTGTTGCATAAAACGGACAGGGAGGGGACTCAGCCATCTTCCCTTACAGTGTCAAACTAATGTATAGTAGCCAGAAAGTGTTAAATACGTATTTACAAAATTGGTCAAATAATTTGTTCTGTGCTGGGGAGTTTAAGCTATCAATTTAAAACATGCTTAAACCTTTAATAACAATTATATGATTACTGTTATTAAACCTTCATTCTTTTTATTTTAAATTTGCTACTAAACAGTTATTACCCTATAAAGCACTATCATAGTCATAACTGAAGTACTTGTCAACAGGTGCATTTATATATGCATTATTTAATACTGTGTATTAACCTTGTCTCTTTTCACTGCATTCAATTCATTAGCACATTTTCTTGACACAGTTGTGTGGCACCAGGCATCTAATGACTGAGAGGGAGGCTTTGCGCTGCTTCATGCCTTCCAGAGCAGCCTGAGGATTGAGTGACTTCTGTGGCTTCACCTGTCTGTCTTTAGGAAGTCTTTTCTCTCACCACCCTTTCTTTCTCCAAATGTTCTTTTTTTTGTTATTCCTTGTTATTTCCTTCTTTTCCCTTGTAGATTTCTATGCAGTTATTCCTCCTTCCAAGCTTTCTATTCACACAGAAGTAGCTGGTCCCTAGAATACCATGTAAGCCTGGAGAATAAAACATCTGGAAGCTATATACACATCACTGTTTTAATCCACACACCAGTTAATAACACTCAAAATGAAAAAAGCCTTTAGGAATACCTGCCTCAATTCCCAAGTACATGGAGTCACTGTGCAAGGCTTGTGTTTCTCCGCTGTCCTGGAGAAATTAATGAAAACTTTTCAGATATGTCAATGAAATAGAGCTGGTTTTCTCTTTTAAGACAGAACAGCTCTGTTTTTCTGATTTTTATTTAAAGATAGGGAGTCAATTCTCTTAAATCAGCTTCCTTCCTCACCAATAAACATTTGCATGTTTTTTCCTCTTGCAAACGTTTGTAAAGAAGGATCTATGAAGCGTATATCATGCTAAAAATCTTTTGTTGGCTCGTGCATTTCTTCATTTTAAAGATCTTTTATTAATTCTTTCACCATTTGAGGTCACTGAGACCTTTTTACCTGTAGCTGAACAGGCAGGTGATCTGCATAAAGGAAACCTCAAAGCTCAAACAGTAGAAAAGCTAAAAGCTGCCCCACATTTACCTGCTGATTACACCAGCAACTCAGGCATCTTGGTGTTGTGCAGTGGCAATGAAAAGCAGCAGGATTCAGTTGTTTCAGCACAAGAACACTATGTCATGGGTAATACCTTGGAATAACTATGACATCCATACAGGGTTGACAACACTGGTAAAGGTCCTGTGGGAAACTTCTGTCCTTCTGGATCAGCAGTTAGAGGCCAGGTGGGATCCCTAGGGTATCTCAGATGTCCCTAAGCACCTGTGTTTTGGCAACTGAATCAGTACTGAAATGCAGCACTCTTATTCCAGGAGGCATGATTCTGATTAAACTTACACTGATGCCACTCCTGATAGAGGTAATAAGGACCAGTTTTTCAACTCTGCAGGCTGAAAAAATTACATTGAAAAGTGTATAGGTAAACCATGTTGATGTCTCACCAGATTTTTAAACACATAAATCAACTTCCTTTCTTCTTTGAAATCATTATACTTTATAAAAAGAAATTCACAATCTTGTTCTAATATCTTATTTTTGTTTCTAATGTATTAAGACATTCTTACTGTGTTTTTCATCTGCCCTCTATAATTATAAGAGTTTGGGGAATTTTCTTTTTTCATTATTGATGTTCCAGGACATACATGGAACATCATATTTTGGATATACAAGTTTAAAAAATAAAAATTGCAAAATTTACAATATGAAACAAAGAAACAAAAAAAGCCCGGAATCTTTGCAACACAGGAGCTACTAGTGCTAAACATGAATTTGTAGAGCTCAAGACTTAAGAAGAACTGGATAAATTAGAATATGGCTTTCTGGAAGGCTTGCATGTTTTATGGAAGTTTTAGCAAAAACTTTATGCTCTCCATGCATTCCAGGTTTTACTCCCTACTAGTAAAATTTTAAATAAAAGAGTCTAGTGGAGTGAAAGTAGGTCTAATTAAGCATCACTTCTGATTGTCATTTGGTTATTTCAAGAAGGTGCAGAATAATTTGCAGAAGTCTCAGGTTGATAGCATCCACTTTCGGTTTTGGATTTACTACCTCTGTGACAGAAGTATGAAGGATATTTATGAAGCTAGTAAGTTAGAAAAAAGAAAAACTATCCTTCTAAAAATCTGTTTTTCAATGAGGAAAAATTTAAGAGTTAATAATGATTGTTGGTTACTAAAACCTTCATTGTTCACTCTCCTTTCTTGTCTGATTTCAATTGACTGAAAGAAGTGGAGTAAATGAACCAGAGTTAACTTGTGTACTTTTGTGGTAATAAACAGTATTTTCTAGATGGAACTAATCTAGCTCTCCAAAGCAGTCGCTTTGAGTTTTAAGCTTGAGAACCCCTGCTGTTTGGTTACATTTTGGATGAGTGCTTTCTGGAGGGCAGTGAGACCAGTCAGAATTAGTAACACTGAAAACCTGGATGATTTACAGGCTTTATAGAAACTGCAAGTGATAGGCATTGAGGCTCAGTAACTGTCTTGCTACTGGTACTTGTAGCAGGAAAACATTCTATCAGGCAGGTGGCCTTGACAAAGAATGGTCACCTGATGGTAATCTAATCTCTGAAAGAGAGTGTTTTCAGTTGCAGGGAAGATGAGAATTATTCAAAAAACCTCTCATGGAGAAAATTAAATAAGGACCGAAAAAATCTATTTAAAACTAACCATAAACCAAACTAAATAATGATCGGAATCTATCTTCTGTTAAAATGTTATGTGAAAATTCATTAGAAACAGTGATAACCGTTTAAAAAATAACTTTCATTACAATTAATTTCTCAGGTTGCCAACCTGCCTTGTTAGATATTGCCTAACTCCAAGAAGTGATAAAGTTACCAGAGTTGCCTTACTTTTCAGTGAACCATTGTCAGCTTTGTTATTGCAGAAAATATTTCTCCTTTTGATTGTAATGCTTTCCATGGATGGCTTGGGAACACTGGCAAAGACAAATCTTTCTTGGTGTAGGGTGTGGGATTTCACAAACACAGTGGTTTGGGAAAGCTAGTGGTGTTACTGCCTCATTGCTCTTGCCACCACTGAATTGCATTTCTGACCACTATAAAAAGGACAAATAATCATATCTGCCTGGTGTCACTCCTCACTTGCCTTCAGCATAGACAGAGGCTTAGAAGTACGTCTCTAAAGTTAACATCTAAGAAATCTGTTTAAGGTAGGGGAGACTATTTAGCATGCTACTTTAAAGCTCAGTTACATTTTTTGCAGGGTCTTCTGCCACCTTGTTATTGTATCTCTGAGTTATTTTGCACACACTTCATGTAACATGGAGCAGGACAGTGAAAAGAGAAGAAAAATATTACTATGTACAAATTGGCTGTAGCAGATAAGTCTAACACTGGTGCCATATAATTGTGAAAACAGTGATATTCTGTTGTCTAGAAGAAGAGTATTTACCTGATTTTCTTTTAGTTTTACTTAGAATAGATATTTCATTTCAGTCAGGTACAAACTTCATCTGTTTCTCAAAATCGAATCTTCAGGCTTACCACAAGTAATTAACAGTAACTGTCTTTAACACTGACTAAGGCATGTGCATATTTAGAGCAGAAATCTGGGAGAATGGCAGTAAAGCAGTAAGCTCGGTTAAAGTGGGAACCTTGGAAATGTCTTGATTCTCTACTATTCTCTGCAAATACCATTTTTTTTACAGCTGTTTTAATTCAAAATTCAGGTTAAAGTGTCCAATAGACCTCATATTGCAGAGATAGCCAGTCTGGCAGCTGTAGTCACCCATCGCAGCTCCACAGAAGAACAATCTGGATCCCAGTGGCAAGGTAACTGCGTCGGAGTTTTATGAGGAAGGTTCCCTTTCCTTCCTAGCTTTTCTTGAGACAATAGTTAACTTGTTGGCCAGGAACAGCATTGTCATCTTCTTATGCATTAAAGCACATAACTCCCTCTCACAGTGACTCCCTAGACCTTTTGTGAAATATATGTAGCGTCCTTAAACAATCCAGTAACATGTTCCTTCAAGAACTGCCTGGACTCTTTATTCTTCTGCCTCTTGAGGTCCATGTTATTTGATTTGGATGGGTCTCTTAACTTGCCTTGCCGTGTGTGGGCATTGAAGGTTTTTGGCCAGCACTGACAAGGGTGTACACACAACCTCATGCTTGCCTGGCTATAATGACAGCCCCATGCTGCTTGACATGCCACCGTTCCTGCTGTGCTGATGGTTTGCCACTGTGTAGGTGCCTCAGCTCAGGAAGGTGGAAATCCAACATGTGTCAAGAGGATATTTAGATTTCTTATAAAGGGGAAATTACTGCCAGGGAGCAGTAAGAGAGGGCTGCGCCCTGAGGGAGGGTGGCTGGGAGTGACCCAGGGGCTGTTAGGTCCTGTCCCTCCTGAACAAGGGAGAAGGACGGACATGGAAGTGGTGGTCTGATCTGGCCAGGAGTCCAGACCATAAGGCAATATCATGTTGTTGAGGCACATCTGGGGTCAAACTGAGAAATGAATCCTGAGGTCAGGGCCAGGTTCAGGTCCACAGACTGATGGGCAGGGCCTTGGGGCTGCACATGGGCTGGAACATGGGGCTGTGCATTGGCCTGTCTCAGCTTGGCTCATGGCTGAGCTGGGCAGGGCTGTGGGGAGCTGGAGACCAGCCCCACTGGGGCATTGCTGAGGCAGGAGCTGATGGTCCCCAGAGATTGAGATGGGGTCCTGAGCCCTGGGTAGGGTGGGGGGAGTCCCAGGGGACTGGACAGGGACAGTCAAGACTAATAGTGCCCTCAGAGGCCAGACAGATACATGTGCGTGGTCAGAGTATTCCTAGGAAAGTAATCAAGGGGTCGGACATACAGTAGTTGAAATGCATGTGATGGAGAAACACGTGACAGAGGAAAAGGGTATCTCAGGACTCCTTATCCTTATTCCAATGATTGTTCTGCTGAAAAGTCAGAGTTTAACAGTCTTCCATTATTGTATATTCCTCCTTCTGTGTGTTGATACCTCTTTCTCAATAGTTGAAAGGTAGAAAAATATTCTTCCCTTTGGAAGATCATCTGGACCATACAGCATTTGTGCCACAGGGACTGGAAAATAATGAAGAGGGGAACATTAACTAAAGAATCTAGTACAACAAAAATAATCACCATGGAAGCTGGAGGAAAGTGCATTTCTTTTACTTTTAGATATCCTTTCTGTTTTCAGAAGATTCAGAATAAACGATGATAACCTCTCTTGACACTGAGTTATAACCAAAGCCTATAGTGACAATTAAAAACAAAACAAAACAAAGAATAGCAATTTTGTGGGATTTAGTTTGCTTATTTTGATTTAAAATATACCTTACAGTTAAAAAAAAAAAAATTATTAAAAAACCAAAACCTGACATTAACCTAAAAGAAATGCTGACAATAATATTTTTGCCTGAGTCAGCAGCAGTCTCTCAGTTGAGTTCACTGGACTTTGAATCATTGAATCCCATCTACTCCAAACACATTTTGTTATTTTTTCAGTGCATAGAATGTGTTGTTAAAGTATTTTCCTTTTTCATGACTGTCTCTCAGAAACAAAAATAGGAAAACTTTGTAACTGTAGACCTGTCCTACAAGCTCCCTCCTTTATAATTCTATTCTTTCTCCAGAACCTACAAACTCTTTTCTATTCAGTTCTACTCTTAGAAAAACCAGTTGGAGACCATTCTCCAGATGCTAAAGCATCAGCAGAAGAAACTGATGCTTTATTAAAAACCAGCCAAACAAAGAATCAAACTAACGATGACGTAAAAATATTTTTCCTATCTAGGAGTTAGACCAATCTTGCATGTAAGTCTTCAGAATCTATCCTTTGTTCTTAAAATAATGCTTGCTCTTTAAATAAAATTACCTTCTAATATGCTCAGAAAATTCAAGATCACTTACACGCCGTTTTACATCATCTTTTAATGCTGTAAGATGAGAAGAAAATAGTGTCTGGCATCACGGCTACACAAAGGTCTATCTAAAAGCCTTTGCATTTATTCTCATAGAATAGATGTTGTAAAATAATCTCTCTGCCCATGGCTGGGAAGTTCTCAAAGATTAAGCAGTCTTCATCTGGTAGAATACAAAGCCCAATTTTCCTCCTTCTCGAGGCCTCTTGCGCTGTACTCTTACTACAAAATCCAACTTGCAATGATGTTGCTTTGTGAAAATAAAATGAAAGGATTTGGAATAGCCCTTTTAAGTCAATTACTTTGTATGGTTTACTGCAGTTTGTTGGAAGGCATTTCTCATTATACTGTGTTTTATCATAGCTATTAGCATTATCAGTTGGTACTTGATATAAAGATTACTCATATATAATGAGCATGATGAAAGACCTGCTTGTGTCTCTCATATTAAGCACAGTGGAGATCTCTTGCAAACTAATTACCATTATGAGAGCAGCCTGCAAATACGAAGCACTCTAAAAACCTAAGCTCATATTTCTTGTTTCGTATAGAAACACATTCAAACCTTAGCCTTAAATAAACTATGCTTTAATTTACACCTAAATATATACCAAGAATAACTTCTCCAGCTACAATGCAACCTTGTACAATCCTAGGGATCTTCCCAAACAGATGTAATTGAAAGATTGAGGGCTTTATTTGTTAACTCAGCAACCATCAACATGCTAGTGAGTCACCTGGTGACTGTTACAGATCTAAAATTACATGTAACTAGGGCTACTTTTGTTCCTCATCCTGATCCCATACTAATATGATCTGATGGATTCTGATTTAAAGGAGATCAGGTATAGACCAAAAATGTCATGACAGCATTTAACCAAGACCCTTCATATGTAAGGCAAAATGTACAATGAATATTTGACAATTTTTGTTCTCTGAAGTATGTCCAAAGCAATGTAATGCATGGCTCTAAGCATAAATTATGATAAAGTAACATTATTGTCAGTGTTTAAAAATCCTTGTATCAAATCAAAGCTTGTAGTCTCTCAGGGTTTTTGGATTTACTAAATATACGGCAAAGGAAATAAATCCAAACCTGGCCTAAAGTCAATTAACTGTTGGTAAGCTTCCTTCTCCCTTCTCTTCCGATCATTGAAATGAGCTAGACTCTGGAGTTGCGGCTTTCTCTCTCAGGAATTGCATCTTTCTTCTTTATCTTGAGCTACCTGTAGTAGATACTGCACAAGTACTGCAACAACAAAGTAAAAGGAAAAGAATTTCAAGATCAAGATGCCAAATGTGTAACAACAGCAGAAAGGAGGACTAGAAAAGGCCTATGAGTGATGTAATGCTCTTAACATGAATTAGTAGGTTCACTGTCTAAATTATGTGATGGTGCTGGCTTAAAAAATACTCTTCAAACTGCAGCAAATGATTTAATTAATAGACCAGATATGGGCAGTATTTATCAAGGTACTATTTAGTCCCTTTAGAGGAGGATAAGAACATGGCTTTTGCATAATAATAATATAAAAATGTTATTTCTTGTGTAGGAGCACAGTATTAATGACAATAGGTGAGTTGGTGCAAGAGAGAATTAAAAGGGCAGTTTACATGCCTGGCAAGGGAAGAATCTGTGGGAGTAGGGCACGAAGACAGAGCTGAGAGGAATTCCTGGCTTTCAGTAAGAGCTTGACCAGATTATGTAGTGAAGAGGAAGGCAATGAAGAGCCTGAGTAGGCAGGTTTGACAGACAGAATGAGCAGCTATGAAGATGATTTTAGCAGAAAGTGCATGTGCGCTCATGCGTTCAAGAAGAAGAGAGAAGTCTGTGATGGGGAGAGATGAGGGAAGAGAGAAAAGTTGTTTGGGCAGTGGTACAAGGTCTTGGAAATAGCTTGAGTGGAGAGCAGAGTGATGGATGAAGTGATGGAGAAAGCAGTCACAGACAACAGCTTTTTTTTTCTAATTCCTTAGGATAGAAAGGCAGTAATATTTCTAGCAGTGATAGAAAGGTAGGGCTAGGATCCTGGCCACAATACATTTAGAATAAACACTTGAAGAGAAAGTTTCAGAAATACAATGATGTAGGAAATGATGAAGGGAGGTAGCCTGAGCTTAAAAAAAAAAGAAATCAGGGCTAAGGTTGACCTTGTCTATTACTGTATCTGTGTTTGCTCCGATTCCAAGCAGGTAAGTAATGTATTTCTCCTAATTTATCATTAAATCACTATCTTCTTCCTCATCAGCTTCAGGAAGAAGGAGAAAGACAGAATGAGCAGTTTGTGACAAAGACATTTACGCTCTTACCCTTCAATCAATAGCACTAGTATACCTGGCCAGTGTATCATGTGCTGCACATTTGCACATTTTGTGTTCAGCCAGGTAGGATTTTATTCTCATTTTCACATTTTGGACCACACTTCAGGTATGCACAAATACACAGCATGCTCCAGCATAAGAATTTCCTTCTTACCATCAACTAACAGCACACATGGCAGTGCACATAGCTTGTGTCAAAGCAAGTCAGAACTCATTACAAATTAAAGGGTGGCCATGTACTGTTTTCTTTAGGCACTCAATTAAAGGCAGGTGTCTGGCCCCTCATCAGTTGTAGGTGGTCTTTTCCTCTTGGGTTGTTTTTCTTGTCTTGGTGGTGACTCAATTTCTTTCTTCACTTTTGAAATCTGTAAATGAACCAATGATCATTTTGTAATATTCTCTCTAGTTACATGTGCAAAAGTTTCCAAGTAACAATCAGGACTTGGTAAGTCATTTTTCTTACTTCTGCTCCTAGGTACACATTTATTCCAGATTCCTAGCAGTGGTTAGTGATCTCAAAAGAAATGGAATAACAGATGCACAAGTGTAGATGGCAGACATGCCAATTTTCCATTGATGAGTTCAGAGGACACTATAAATTACGCCTGCTGCCAGAAGACCCCAGAAATGGAACAGCCATTCGGAGGATTCCTGCTTTGTTTATCCTGCAATTTTGGGACTTGAAATGTAACCTCTCTCTCTGTCTCTTCCTCTGAACAGAAATGCTGAGAAGGCACCACATGTTTGGATTTAGCCACTTTTGGATGTAATTGCACGAAATTCATATTGACTCTGGGATCTTTGCCAGGGTACATGCTGACAGAAGACAACATAGACCTTGGTTTGATAATGAACCTTTCTTCAGTCATCAATGTTTTACATTAAATAGTATAATTATAGAGTTACACTGTTAGCCTGAGGGTCAAGAACTGTAGAGATCTAGGCTTGGTCTTTGCTTAGTGCAAAAAGATCAGAAAATGCTCATGGGACGATGTGACTAGATTCATTTGCTGCAAGAAAAAAAATATTTAAAAGGGACTGTTTAGCCATACCAGTTTATTAGAGATAAGTTCCCTCCTTTGGTAAAACACCACTCTTCAAGAAACAGCCATCCATTTACAGTCAAGCCACTTCAAACTTACCTTAAATAACAAAAAACACAAACACCTGCTCTAGCAGCCTACTGCTTACTTTAAGCAATAGTGCAAAAGTGAGTTTGGGCCAGTCTTTAAACAGCTGTACCTTGCAGGAAATGGTGCATGGAGCTGTTTCCCTAACCTTGCCCAGATCTTGTGTGTGTCAAGATAATGGCTCTTCATGCTCTGGAATTGAAGAGCTCACCCCTCCAAAGCTTCCTCGGCACACAGCTAACAAAAAGAGGGTGGGGAGGGAAGGAGTAGGGGGGTAGGGAAAAGAGCCTAGCCCCGCTGTGTATCAGGGGGTTTCCAGATGGCAGGCAGGCCAGCTGGGGCAATAGCTGAACCAGGCTGCCTGACACCCAGAAGTCCAGGACAAATGGCTGCTGCATGTGCACAGTACGCCCTGAATACATTAGATTTGTCATGCATGTGCAGGCCATCTGTGAAGCAAACACTCAGTAGTCCCAGTGAGCTGAGATGGAAATATGAGGGCCCCTGCTGAGCACAACTGTCACTGGGAAGCGGCTCCCTCCTGAACTGGGTGAGGAAGGACTCTGTCCCTCTGTGGTAGCCATACTGTATTTCATCACCAGACTGCCAGCATTAAAGGGTTCTTTTAGTGACAGCATGACCATGAGAATATTTCATGCAGTTGTGGAATAAGATGGATGTTAAATTGTGCCCACAAAATACATCTGTTTTTAAAAGCAGGCAATTGCATATGCCAACAGCTCGTTTAGGGAAACGAAAGTAATGATTCACTTTCACCATTCTTCATACAATGCCAGCTGCTGGCAGGGAAATATTAACCTTTCTTGCCCTCCCTCAATTTCTTGGCACTGTTGGGAGTGTAAGGAAAGTACCCCCAGTAGTGTGCTGGGAATTTAACATGTACCTACTGCTACTTTGAATTCATCAGAAACTGATTTTAGTGAGGTCTTCCAGAATCATAAAACCATAGGAAAAATTAGGCTGGAAGGGACCTCTGGAGGCTCTGTAGTCCAAACTCCAGCTAAAGTAAGGATGATTGCAGACTTATGCAAGGCTTTGCCCAGTCAAATTTCACTGTGCACCTTGAGAAGAGTTTAGTTCTGTCTTCTTCATAGCTCCCCTTTAAATAGAAAGGGAAAACTTTTCAATGACATTTCTATCCTGCTAGTTTTTTCTCCACTTAAAATCTTATACTCTATTTTTTCATTCTTTCACAATCATTGATAAGTTGGTTCAAGGTTTTATTTAGCATTTCATACATAGGCCCATTCCTTCACCATAATAGAGTAAGCTTATTATCAAGAAATAAGAATACAGAACTAAGTATTAGAAAAAAAGACAGGTTTTAAACTTTTAAGCAATTACTTTTTGGGGGCATAATATCTGCATAGTCTGAGCAAACCACTGCATTACCATTTCTTTTTTTCTTTCTTTGCATGGCATTGCACAGATGTATTATTACTCTCACATTTTTGCCTTGGATTTATAGACAGGGAAATGGGAGATTTTTTTACATAGGATTTTTCCTACCTCACAAGGCAGATGACACCAAGTTGGGTGGGAGTGTTGATCTGCTTGAGGGTAGGAAGGCTCTACAGAAGGATCTGGACAGGCTGGATCAATGGTCTGAGGCCAATGGGCTGAGGTTCAACAAGGCCAAGTGCCAGGTCCTGTGTTTGGGTCACAACAACCTCATGCAATGCTCCAGGATTGGGGAAGAGTGTCTGGAAAGCTTCCTGGAAGAAAACAACCTGGGGGTTCTGGTTGACAGCCGACTGAACATGAGCCAGCAGTGTGCTCAGATGGCCAAGAAGGCCAACACCATGCTGGCTTGTATCTGAAATAATGTGGCCAGCAATTTGAGGGAAGGGATCATTCCCCTGTACTTGACACTGGTGAGGCTGCACCTCGTATACTGGGTTTAGTTTTGGTCCTCTTACTACAAGGAAGACATTGAGGTGCTGGAGCATGTCCAAAGGGCAATCAAGATGCTGAAGCTTAGCTTCAGTTGTGTTTTAGATTTCATGACATGGCAGTGCTGAGTCATAATGGAAAGATGCACGACACAAAAGTCTTGTCCTCTGTAGTCAACTTGCTACATCAGTACAGTATGATCTTAACTTGACATCAGAAATACAAAGATAGAAATGATATCATATTAAGCACAGTTCTATCCTATTAAACAATTGCAAAAATGCCTTGCAGCTTGCCTTAAACACTTACTTGTCTTCCCATGTATAGAACCTAAATGCATATACTATGTATATGTAACATTCCCTATGATACTATATGGTTTCTTTCTGCTTGAAATATCCCATTACCACTTTCTTTTAATAAATTTTTGCAATTTTTATTATTTTATAATGTATTTTCTTTCTAAAAGAATCTTTAAGCATACACCTGACTTGCTACATTTAAAGATACATGCTATAAGCAATCTTTAATAAACAGTCCCTCAAATAAAAAACTATTGGAGTTCCTTGTCTCTGTCACGTATTCATGACTAATGTTCTGTCTCATCTTAGAAAGGTATCAATGAGGGAATTGCTTACAGAACACCACCAGAAGATGAGACAAAAATGACTCTTATTATGTTGTCTTTTTCAGCAGTCTTTATAACACAGGTATGATACCCACAGTGAAATGCAGACATCCCCCAGGTTACTGGAAAAGTTTTAAGTAGGAGCAAAAGTAGGAACCTGTTAAACAGAGACTAGTTATACTCTGCTGGAGACAAGTAATAAGGCTGTAATGGACAGCTATAGATAGGCAATGACATAGTGCATAATGAAATAGGAAAAAGCAATTGGAATTTTTTTTCTTATTACTTCTATGAAAAATAAGTAGGAAAAACACCATGCTAACTGGAAAAAATGGAAATCTTGAAGGTGTCTGATATCCTTCTTGTTATGTTGAAGGAAATAGGGATCTAGAAGCAAGCAAGAGGGAAAAAAAAGTCCCCAAACAAATAACCAGCTTGTTTACGAAGAAGATCACAGCAGCTGGATGAGCAGCAGGAATGGAATGGAATGGAATGGAATGGGATGGAATGGGATGGAATGGGATGGAATGGGATGGGATGGTCTGGCCCAAGCCCACACTCCCCACATGCACAGACTCCTTGCAGGAGTGACAGTATCCTTAGCCAACTACCTCTTAGACAAAAATATAATTTCAGCACTCTTCCCACAGGCTGATGAGTAATGTTAAACACAGCGTCATGCAGCTTCTGAGAACAAATTAAGTGTCTTGTGGGTTTCCTTTTCTGCTTTCCCTTTTGTTTTCAGTCTTCCTACTTCTGATTATATAGTTAGATCCTTCTCATGCAATCCTGTAGTTGCTGGTTCCTAAATCATTTGCTATGGAGCCAGATATCCCAACAATAAGACGTGTCTAACCTGTGATCACAGCTGGGACTGCTGCTAGCAGAATTGTTGAAACAGCCATGAGAGCAGCCTCAAAAATCTTTCAGGCATTTTGTCTACTCCAAAGAAAAGATGAAGGCTGATTTCTTTCTCTCACTTTGTATCTATTTCCCCTTGATTTCTTCTGTCCTGTTTTCCTCCACTGTCTTTTTTTTTCTTTTCCCCTTTCTCTTCCCAGTATCTCTTTGCTTGTTCCATGCTCATTGTAGTGCTGCTATTCTTCTGTACTTTCCTCTTGTCCCCTTATTGCACTCTTTCCCACTTTCTCTTTTTACCTTGCTTTTGTTTTATTCATTCATCTCTGTTGAAATTTCTCCTGTTTCCTCTTTTCAGTTATCCTCACCACATTTCTGTCAGGTAGTGATTTTTTTTCTTACAAAGGTACCGTTTGTTTATAAATTCACTTCTCATGGCTACACACAACAAAATACTAGCAAAAACATTTGCATGTTACATAAAGTCAAAGGACTTAAAAGAGCTGAATCTCTATTATTCTTGAGAAGGCCCTGGATTACATCAACCTTGTGGTAACTACTGTCACTCAGTGGTCTGCAGTCCCATCTACCCTTCCATATAGGTTTTCCTTCTCTCCTGCTGGCTGTGATAGGGATGCTGAGGTGGTCATAGCACAAACATGGTGAATTTGTCTCACAGAGTGTGTTTGGCAAGGCCACTGATGGCACCAGGGTAGTTCAGTGGTCAGATACTCAGCAGCTGAGTCAGGGAGGCAAAAGTTCAAAGAAGGGCAGCATCTGCAATAAAAAACATGTTTTGGGCCTGAGGACTAGAGTTAAAAATAGGAACATGTGGGCCTAATTACAGAACAAAAGGGCTAGAAAAAGGAACAATTTGGGGAAATTAGGAACAGTTGATCAGCCAGAGTACTGCAAACAACATTGGATACTGCTCCTGCTTTTCTTACAGAAGAGGTCTAAATCATGTAACAGATGACCTACACTCTGCATTGGGACAAGATGCATGAGGGGCTAAAACCATGACATGTGCACTTTGCATGGAAAGAACAGGAGTTAACGTTGTCCCTGTAGAAAATTCCCAGACACAAAGGCTGTAACAGCCTTCAGAGTCCACAAAATAAAAAACCTGCTGGTGGAGACCTGCCTGGTCTATCTCTTTGAACAAGCCAGTTCCTGCTCTCTTTGTCAGGCCCCCACAGCTTTGCTCCCCTCCAAACTGTAGATTATAGAATTAGATGGATTCTCCTTTGTTTACTTCAACTCTCTCTGCTTTAATGAAATATATTTGAGCAGTACTAAGATTTTGAAGTTTAAGTTCAATTGTATTGTTGTGTTCTTTGTTTTTTGGGTTTTTTTTTTAATATGATGCTTTATATGGTGTATCTGTATGTATACAACTGTTTCTAGATGTTAAAACTCTAATCAATACAATAATAAATCGGTGGCAGTTGTACTACAATTTGAAAATGCAGTGGCCTCATGGTGGCAGACTGCAGCCAAACTTCCTTTGACTAGGGCCTGAATCCTGCATTAGGACTTCTTGATCCAATTATATTTGCCAGTTTTGAATGGTGTCCATGCTTGTACAGATGGTAGAAGACTGTCTCAGCTATGAGACAAAGAAACCTACTGTAGTAAAGTGGTGGACAAAAAAAAAGGTAGGAATTACCAGATCAGTGTATTAGATGGCTAGTTTTCTTTCTTTTTGCTCTGATTCCATCTGGGCACATTTAAATGTCTGTCTGACTCTATGCACTGTTCCAGTGCTCCAGCTGGACTTTTGATTTCACATTTGTCAATACCACCTAAGAGTAAGCACAGTGACTTCCTGCTAATGTCTTACTTTGCAATGATGAAACACTATTATAATATTATATTTTTTCCCAACAATTTTAGCATAAACTTTTTTATTCTGAATCTATATTAAGGTGAGGATCTTATGCAGATGTATATTTGTTTTGTTCCATTAAAATCTTCCCACACAAATCAGAGAAATGTCCTGATATTAACATGGTAAATTCATAGTCATAATGAGTCTTCAGAGATCACAGGAAGCCTTTATGAAATAAATCTGTGTCATCTAACTGATATAGAAGCACTAAAAATTTGGGTGATTGGCTTTGGGGATTGGCTGTGGTGGTTGCATGGGAAAATGTGACTTATTTCCTCTCTCAGCCTATTTTATTAGCTTAAGTACTTTCCCCTCTGAACAAGAAGAAACTTTAGCCAACCTTGAGAACTTGTACTCCTAAGAAAACTCCATCCTATACAGAAGTAGTACAGAAATGAATGCAGCACTACACTTACTATCCAACCATGCAAGATCTTGTAATTTTTTCCTCATAATTGTTCTTGGACACATATATAATCTAATTTAATGCTGATAATTTAATAGCCATAATATCATTGAAACCTGCTGTGCTTTTCTATGCCTCTAGAGCTGCTTTATATGGTAGAAATCAGTACTTCGAAGTAATCTGAAGATATTTAATTTGGATCACATATTCTTGGAAGACAGCAAAGGAAAAACTGCTAATTTTTAGAAAGCACTCTCACTCAGGAATCATAGAAATTGTAAGAGCCACTGGAACCTATTTCAGAAGCCTTCAATGTTGATTTCTTTTTGACTAACATTGCTACATTTTTGTTTACATCTAACCAGTTTGGTTTGGACAGGATAATCTCACATCTGACTGTATATGTTTACAAATCTGTGACTTACTAATAGACAAGAATGCCCTTGGATCTAATTACGTTCCTATAGATGGGTAGGTGCACAGTACCAGAGAGTATCCTTCATGGCATCATGTTGTGATTGAGGACAGAGGTCTCCTGCAAATCCTGTATGTCATCTGTGTGGGCAATGCTTACTGATACTGTACAGTATCTCAAATGTCACTGTGTGACTGAATGAAGCCCCTGAAATAAATTTACAGATAGCTAAAAATAGCTTTTAACAAGTAACTTCCAGTTCAGGATGGTCCAAGTAGTGGATATATGCATGTATCAGTTCTCCAAATAGCAGTGTACTTACAGTCTGAGTTTCAGTTGAACCTTATTATATGGAATTAAAAAAAATGTAAATCTGAGAGCAATTTTTTGGGGGAAATGCATTACATTTTCTTTATTTTTACTTTTATTTTACTCCTGAGTGCTTCCAGAAAAGTAACAATATTCCATGATAAATACTAGGATCATGGTCAATATACAGTGTCTAAGCCCAAAGAGCAGGTTTCTGAGAGTTTACACCTTAGCTGAATTATTGTACAATCACTATGTCGTCTGTAATTATTATTGACATCTAGAAAGGGTGGAAGATAAATTTTAAAAAAATAATATTTTAACTAATTAAATGATGACCATCTTTCTGCTAAACACAGGTGTTTGTTATTTGCTTCAAATAATAAGCAAAGACATAAGAAAACATCTTTTGTGTCCAAGGGATCACCATGGCCAATCTGACTTCCTTTTACAACCATCTGTATCTCAAATGGACCATGATACCCATGACTATAAGAAAATGTCCATCTCCACCAAGATGCATCCATGGAGAACTCTAGCATCTTTATCTTACAGGAATTATTTCTAGTCACCAAAAAAAAAGGAAATGAGTTTTGGAGTACAGCATATAAGTTGTCTCCTATGGACATGAAAGAATGTCAAGGAACAGGTTGAAAGTGGCATTTTCTAATTTCCAGAGGATTATTTGAAAGAAACTTTCATCTTTCCTCCCTGAGGTATTACATAAATGACAATTTCTTTCTGTTTGCAAGCAAAGAAAGTTTCCAGAAATATTTTCTTGCTTAACTCCAATATTCTGCTTAAAACATAAAATTTAAACACTTTTTTTCTGCAACTCCCTGTTTTATTTCTCCTCTTTTTATGTAGGGATGTTTTGCAAAGCCTGATCTCCAGTGTCTAAATATGGAAAGGCTGATAATTTACACTGGAACCAGCATTTGGGGAACGTGTATATCTGGAGAGCTGGATTGAAAAGAAATCATAAAAATACATTAAGGAGGAAAATTAACTACCAAAATTAGACTGTCACACTTAAGGGTTTTAAACGCCAAGCGTACTGCATAATGGACTGATTAGCTACATCTGAATTCATTACTGAAATGCAGTTAATGCTGCTGTTCTTCAAAACTAAGCAAAGATAAAAAGTGTAGAAAACATTTGATACATAGACTTAAGCTTTAGAGTATTCTTTTAGAATGTATAGCATGTTCAGTATTATAAAGTACTGGACATGTTCCGACAACACTCTACTAGGAGAGTGGCTGAATATTCCCTTCAGGTTGACCTCAAGGCACTGATCTTGGTTTAAGCTTTCCTCTTTCCCCAGTGACTGTGGAGCTCAACTTTGCTGCAGTATGAACATATTTATTAGCAAGCTGGGAGCTTTCTTTCCTTGTTCCTCTAAGAGATTTTTGAATTTCTGCTCAGTCCTTGATAATAAGTTTTCCAAGTACCACAAGGGCGTTTGTTGTCCAAACACTTCAACCAAAATGCTGCTTCAGTTACTGCCTTATTAGACTGGATGAGAACTTAACAGTGAAGGAACAAAAAGCTCAAGGCCCTAACCTGAATTCAGGAATTCAAAGAGCTGTAAGAGGTTAACGCCTTCTCCTTCCCAGGTATGTTCCCACCACCCATGATGATGAAAGATGAAACTCCATCTTTATCACTGCCAAAAATTAATATCTTAGACTGTGAACTGGTCACATGTAGATATGTAAAGGTGGGAGTACAGTCATATGTTTCTCCTTCGCTGACTCTGCAACAGTAAAAGGATCAGTGGGAGGACTCCATGGACAGCTGAGATTAGAGTGAATGTGCCTAACAGCAGGGCAGGAAGGTGTGCCGTGGTTTTGCAGCGAGGATTCCTGGTTTCTTCCTAGATGGTTCCCACACCGTCAGTTCTCACAGGCAATGCTTCAAGCAAGGAGAGAATTGCATGTGCTAAAGGCCAGCTCATCCAGATTCTCCATTTGGCCTTTAATCACAATTTCATGCGCAAAACTGCTCACGGGAGAAAATTCAGAACATACGGCTTCAACTTTCCCTGTGTGAGTCCATTCCTGGCTCTGCCACAAAGAAACCCTTTGAGTTAAAAGGGGCAGTAATAGAAATTCCATGCTTACACATGCTGGAGTTTCATTTCAGTGACATCATTTATCAGTTTGACTTTGCCAAAGGAAAGGAGTTCACATTATAGGATTCAAAACCAGCATCTAGAATGAAATTGGTTAGAAAGAGCTCAGATTTCAAAAGGACATGCCATACATAGACCTTTACTCTATCCACTTGGGTTTCTTATTTGAGATTTATATTTGCAACCAAAACTTTTTTAATTAATGAATTGCAACATTGAAAAGCACTTAGAAAATGAAAACGCATTCCAGACTATAAAAAAGACTGTGTTAAGAAAGCTCATGTTATTTTCTGGAAAGGCAGAAAGAGAATTTAGGAAGCTTTCATGCAGATTCAATGGTGGAAAACCATCCAGGATAGAAAGCTTAATCATGTTAACTCTAGAAGACAAAAGAACAAACTCATTTTATGTATGTCAATTTATAGAAATCCTATCACTCCGTAGAAGTGTTCTTATAACTTAATACATGCTGTAGCCCATTTTTAGTTCCCGAAATATTCATTCTAACATTAATTGTTGTTTTTCATCTTGCTATGTAAAATGTAAGTAGAAGCTGTAAAAAAGACAATGAACCAAACACACTAACACCGGTCACTAATCTAGTTAAGTCTTGAAAATGCCTGCAGTTAACTGTTTGAAAAATATATAAAATAGTTGAAGTAATTTAGGAATGAAGTGAAGACAATATCCAACAGAGGTGAATTCTATTCCTGTTTCAAGCTTTGGCTATGTATACTATGAATGAAAGAGAGAAAAGAAAATAGAAGTGTGAGAATCTCTTTTTACCAGCATCTTCTCTTCTAGCTGATACTATATTTTTCTCTGATTGTGTCACTTATAGTTTTATACCCTATTGTGCTCACTTGCACCCGCTTAGACAGCTTTCTTACAGGCGTTTGACAGCAAAAGAACAAATGAGCAGACAAGAGAGTGGCAATGAAAGCTCGTCAGAGTAACAGATGGCACAGTTCTGCTTGGAGCTAGTATCCCTAAAAGGCTCATTTCTTTGCCAACGTAGAAACAAGGAATGCCATATGATTTTCAGTTTGTTGTCTCTAGACGTTACCAAAAAAATTGGTTATTACGTTAAAGGAACTGCACTAGAAAATTGAACCTTGTGAAATCAGCTAATTATAAAATGTAGTACAGGATGGGGAGGGAAGAGGTCAATTTACTTGATTTAGATATTTTCCTCTAATGCAAGTTTTCACCATTTGGAGTTTTCTTATGTAGCAACTGCCTTCCTAGATGACAGAAAATCTTTGTCCAAAATTCTTTCTTTCATTCTGACCACTGTGTAGGAAAGAACATAAGAATGGTTATGTAGAGATATTTCCCTCCAGGACACTTTTCAGCCACTGGCAATTTGTAGCTGAGAGATCATCTAACACTTCACTAATGTTCTTACGCTTAATGACCTTCAGAAGGCTTTTTATTCTAGGACTTTATTCAATTGCTTTCTGAACCCATATAAATTCTTAGCATCCACAAAGAATTCCACAGCTCAGCTAGTTAATATATAAGGAAATGTAATATTTTTATTTTGATTTGCTATGATTTATTTGTGTTTGAATCTGCCATCCATCAGTTTATAGAATCATAAAAATCATAGAATCATTCAGGTTGGAAAAGACCCTTGGGATCAAGTCCAACCATTACCCCTGCTCTACAAAGTTCACCCCTAAACCATGTCCCTCAACACCACATCTAAACAATACTTAAACACATCCAGGAATGGTGACTCAGCCACCTGCCTGGTAGCCTATTCCAGTGTCAGACTGCTCTTTCTATGAAAACCTTTTCCCTAATGTCCAGTCTAAACCTACCCTGTTGCAGCTTGAATCCATTCACTCTTATTCTATTGCTAATTCCCTGTGAGAAGAAACCAGCACCAACCTCTCTACAGTGTACTTCCAGGTAGTTGTAGAGAGTGATGAGGTCTCCCCTTAATCTCCTGTTCCTGAAACTAAACAGTCCCAGCTCCTTCAATCACTCTTCATAAGATTTATTCTCCAGGCCTTTCACCAACTTCATTGCCCTCCTCTGCATTCGCTTCAGCACCTCTATATCACTCTTGTATTGAAGTGCCCCAGATTGGACACAGGCATTTCCTCACACATGGTGTCACCAGTGCTGAGTACAAGGGGACAATCACCTCCCTGCTTCTGCTGCTCACACTATTTCTAATACAAGCCAGCATGCCATTGGCTTTCTTGGATACCTGGGCACACTGCTGGCTCATATTCAGCTGCTTGTCAATTAGAACCCCCAGGTCCTTTTCTACCAGACATCTTTCCAGCCACACTTCCCCAAGCCTGTAGCATTGCATGGGGTTGTTGTGGCCCAAGTGCAGGACCCAGCACTTGTCCTTGTTGAAGCTCATACCGTTAACACTGGCCCATCAATCCAATCTATCCAAGTTTAGGTAAATTTTCCTACAACAGGTAGCTAAATTTAAGCAAGACAATTTTTCCACTGAAGGCCCTCAAAAGGCAACTCTGTTGATGATTTGAAGAGCTTAATCCAAAATACTGCTTTGCTTCATGCCCAAAACTGAGATACAAGCTAGATGCTTGTGTCAGGGAGCTAACATAACATCCAGGATAATTTGCTAGTTGTGTGTAGTATTCTGGACCCTATTAAGGCTGAGAAAGTGATTCTCATGTGCTACTCATTTTCTGTGTGTGACAAAGGAAAAAGAAATGCCTGTGCCATGATGTACAGTGGCTAAGAAGCTGAGGTACCACACAGAGTGGCATTTTACTGAAGAGCATGTATGTTGAATGCGGTGTTGTGCTCAAGGAAAGGCAGAATTAATGTAGTTGAAGCATCAGGACTGTTTTTATAGGACAATTTACATACTGTAATTCCTGTGAGTCTAAGTCACTGTTAAATTTAATCTCTTGTTATGTCTCTGGTTTCCTCAAAACTGTCTGGAGAAGGGACTTTCTTAAAGTAAGCACCTCTTTGTGCTTAAGTCAATAGAGAATTTGTATGAACTAGGGCTTATGAGATAATACTTTAATAGAATTAATGAACAGTAGCAGCATACATGAGAGTCACCAATATAGATATTTAGGGAAAGATTTCAGAAAGACATATGATTCTATTGTCAGTTTAACATGAGGGTGGGGAAAGAACAGAGAAGAATCATGTCTATTCCTTACCTCTCCTTTTTGTACTTTGAGTTTTTGGCAAGTATTCTGGGTTTGGACTCCACACAGAGGAATGGAGTCTTTTCCATACTGATGAAAACATAGACAGGAAAATTGATATAGTTCTTCAGAACTGATGGGAAAATGAGTATCAAAGAATGTTGTTAAATTATAATATAGACCTAGGAGAAAATAGGAGATGCTGGAAAATAGTGACAGTCTAGCTAGCCTTTAATGAAGGATAATATTTTCCATTACAGGAAACATAAAGCACTGGAAAACATTTTGAAGAACTATCATTTAAAGTTTTGGGTTTAGTGGGAAATATCCTGCTCAAATTGTATTCATGATACAATCTCATAAATATGGGAACATAAGATCCCTTTAAAGTTTTGGCCTTTCTTCAGCATTTTTTTTTTTTAATTCCTTTATACTGTATTAACTTCTTGTTTGCTTTGAAGAGAAAAACACACTCCTCTGTGTTTCCATTCCCCTTCCAATTCTCTTCTTTTAATGAGATGTTTGACTCAAATAGCATCCTCTGTTTTACCCTCCTACATTTTTATGCTCTCTCTGTTCTTGTTTCTGGCAACGTCAGAGTCTGTTTTCTCACTTCATATAGCTGAACAGCTTTCCTAAACCAAACAATTCTCAAATCAGCACCTAAACTCTCATTTCTATTGTCTTTAAATCTCTTGAGCATATATTTTCATTTCTAGCACCTTAGTTTTTATAAATTCTTTCCTGATTGTCCAGTTTAATTAGTCTATTATTCTGCTGTTTCCATCCACAGATGCAAAGATTAAAGTAACCAAATACCATTAAGCAGTTTATGTCATTAACCTATTAGTGCCAATAGAATAAGCTATTTTCTTTCTCACAGCTGGACTTTCCAAAAGATTCTTTTTTTCAGAGACAGACTTCAGGCTATGTTTAGTCTTATTTTAGGCAACTAACTAGGCAGTCATTTCTAATGTCCCTTGTATTGGGCATATGCAGAATTCAGGCTCTGAAATGTTGGCATGTCTCATTTCAAGATCTAAGTCATTGTTATTATCACGCCACCTTTTTCTATTTCCAGTTTGGTTTTCTCCCTATCTTTCTAGATATTCCTTCAGAAAATCCACCCATATGTCCCTATCTTCCATCTCTAATTGATTTTTCTAATATATTTTTGCAAAAATGATGTTTTCTCAGGTTGTGAGTTTGCATCCTCTGTAAGCTGCCATTATCCCTTCTGGGACAATTTACTATTCCTGAAGTTAGTTTATTAATACATAAAGGGCAAGTGTCAGGTGGATGGAGCCAGGCTCTACTCTGTTATGTCCAATGATCAGACAAGGGGCAACAGGTATAAGCTGAAACATAAGAGGTTCCACAGAAACATAAGGGAAAACTTTTTCACTGTGAGGGTGACAGAGCTCTGGAACAGGCTGCCCAGAGGGGTTGTGGAGTCTCCTTCTCTGCAGACATTTAAAACCTGCCTGGACACATTTCTGTGACCTGTTTTAGGAGGTCTGGCTGTGTCAGGGGGCTTGCACCAGATGATCTTTCGAGGTCCCTTCCAACCCTTAACATTCTGTGATTCTGTGGTTCTGTGATTCCTTCTACAGACTAAAAGCTGCTTTCAGCTATGGCAGATTCTATGTCTTTGAACTTCCCAGACTGGATAGATACTGCCTTTGTACATCTTCTGCTAAGATATGAGCCATATTTTAGACTGTTATACAAATACAGCTTTTCAGAGCTGCAACCTTTCAATAAGAAAGCTCAATTTATGAAGAGATTTGCTTTCCAAAGAAATGTTCTTTAAAGCATATTTAAATGTTCTTTAAAGAAAATTTAAAATATGATAATTTGTCCAAAGTTATCCATAGATGATTCAGATATTCTGTTTTAATTCCAATTCATCTACCAAATGTAGACATTTTTTTCTGACTATACACCTTGCTAAGTAAGATTCTTTGTGGTGAAACAATGAAATAAAATTCTTCAGATGCCTTGCTTCCCAAACTAAAAGAGAGATTTTGTGTACCATTGGAGATGCATTTTGAGCTTAATATTACCTAGCAAGAGCATAGGAGCCACCCAAATTACAACACTGAGAAATTTTGCAGAATCAGTTTCCAATTTAAGTTTCTTAATTTCTTGTCAAAGTCAAACCTGTGGTAAGAGGAATATGAAGTGAAATAAATCAGATGACCAAAGCAACTCCCATTTTTGTGATTGTTGATGAGATAAAATGTACAAATCTCTTGGAAAAGGTGACTCTTAGGTCCTCTTGAGAAGGTGTAATTTACAATTACATTGTTTAGATCAAAATGTGGCCATCAGAACGGGTGAAGGTGCTGTTAATTTAGATGTAAGGTTCACAGAACGCACTACATATTCTAGTCATGAAACATAAGGAACTTATATTTTTTTTTATAGCTGAAAGCTTTGTGGCTCTACTAGCAAACTGATTTTCTATACTCAGCTCTAATCAGTGATATCTATGAGATTCTGGAAAACTTCTGTTTTTGTAGAATTTCTTTACTTGGGAAGAGGGCAGAAAATATTTATCGTGTTACTGCAAAATTTAGAGTTATCTACACAGGACAGCAGACAACTGTGTAAAGATCCTTGAGCTAGTTGAAATCTGAACCAGTGATTTCATGTGATATACTGAATAGCCCTGTGTGACTCAGAGCCGTCTAATCATTATCAAATGGATATTTGCCAGAGGCTGCATCTATACCCTTAACAATAACAATGATTATCTTAGATTAAGCCTTTTGGTCATGCAGATATTGCATTGCCCCAACATGCATGGGCTGTACAAACTCAACTCTGAAGCTGTGCTGTAAATTTGGTCTTGGTCTATTACAGGCAAACTCCAAAGCTTACACAAAATCAGTGGTTATAACTTATGTATCTGACACTCCTTTCCTACCCACCCTGGCTGAAACATGCTATACACTATCCCTTTATTGTCATAAGAATGATGTCTTTTAAAAGACAAAGCTTACATTGTCTCAATGGTGCAGAACCTACACAGGCTCAGTGAGACCAAAAGTTCTTCTTTCAGATCAGAATGACCTGCACTTGCTTCACAAGACAAAAAACAAAGTTTCAGATTCAAAGGTATTTAAGATAAAACTCTGAATTGCCTGAAATTTGCTTACTAAAAATTGAGGAACATTGTTACCTCACTGTGTGCACAGTTAAATTGTGACAAAAAGTCACTGCTAAAAGCTTAGCAATTACTGCATGTAATTTGTAAGGAAGGCAGTTTTTGCACAAGCATGAACTTGGTGAGACTTAAAACTTGATTTTAAATGAGAAATAAAATTTTGAACTAAAGCAAATGCTGTAGACAGTACTTGCTTCTTTTTCTTAGCAGTCACAAAAGTGCACAAGTATTTCAAGCAGCTTGACATCTGTATTACATAAGCAGAGAGCAATTCAGCTGCTTGGAGAATATAAAAAACAACTTTGACCTCACACTGGAGTCATGCTTCAAAAGCCTGATTATTCATATGAGGAAAATTGCTCAAAAACAACTGCTTGGAAATATTCTCAGAAAGAAAATAGATAGATTGTTCCGAGGCAATAATATAATTTTGATATAACAAACTGGATTTTTCTTTTTTTTTTTTTTAATTCCTAAGGCTTTTCCTTTTTTTCACAGTAAGTGTTTCGTCTGCTAGTATGTGAAATATTTTATTTTTCAAAATGTTTCCCTTGTTTGCTCAGCATATGTTAGCTTGCTTGAATGTAGTTCTTCCAGAAAATTGAGAGTTGCAAGCCATTGCTCTCTAGCTGCCAATGAAAGGGTTTCAAGGAATGTTGCCTTTTGCTATATTAGGTCAGAAAATATGCAACTGTAGGGTTAAAGAAGGGTTTTGTTGATAGAAAACAGTGTAAAATTGTCCATAAGAAAAAAAGATGTGATTCTAGAAATGTTCAAAATATTATTGATATAATACTAAATGACATAAATTCTGAATTTAATTTAAAGTAACATTTTTTCTTTGAAGGAGGATGCCTAGTCATCTGGTTGAGGAGCTGAGTGGAAGTTCAGAAAGCCTAATTTCAGTTCACAGCACTGCTACTGATTTCCTCCATGATGCTGGGTAAATAGCTCAGGCCCCATTCCTGAAATCACTTATGCAAATCTTTAACTTCATTGCTGTGAACAGTACTGGGATTTCAACAGGTCAGATTGTAAACTAGTTAAATGTTAAAGACCAAGGTAAGTCTCTTCAGCTCTCCTCTGTTAACTGTGGATACCAGTTGTTCACTTTTTCCCACCCATTTCCATCTTGTCACCTTAGTTTGCTGAGTCTGTGGATTCAGGGCTGGGTTTGGGATTCTCTATACATGCAAATTAAGCTGCCTTAACATTACCAATGCACTTGAAGCAGCCCATCTTCCAAAGTGTGTTCAATTGTTACAGCACATAAAAACATACCAGGCTCCAGCTTTCTCTCCATGCTCTGAAACAAACTGGGGTGAAAAGCTAAATAACCCCAAACACATGTTTCCAAATGGACCTTTCAGGGACTTTCAAGCAAGTGTTTGTACAGCTCCTGGCACGGCAGAAGATGCACTGTCAGCACGGGTCTCTATGCACTAACAGAAATAAGTGCTGTTTTTTGCTGTAAGCAGTATATTAATAAAAACAAGTTTCTTTTTCTGTTGCAATTGCTGATACAAATACCTTGGCACCAATTTAAATGTGGAAGGAAAAGGTCAGTTATTCCATTTCACTTCCAAGCCAACAGATGAACTGTAACAATTGCCATGTATGCACTGATTTTCTTGCAGCTGTTTTGATCTGGATTATTTTATGTAACATTATGTATTTATATATAAATGCTACATTCCCTGTTTTTTTTTCAGAGTGCTACTTCAGTAGCAGAATCCAGTTCCATAGTTTGAAAATTGCAAGACCCAAGGACTGTCCACCTCCTTGTGGAGGACCCATCAACAGGAAGAATACTTGAGGCCAAGAAAGGAATAAACAATAATACTCCTTGAGTCTATATTTATCTTAACTGTTTTGGCCCATGTCAGTGAACTCCCATAAATGAGTTGAAAATAATTGCTGTAGTAGTTTCTGATAAAAAGAAACAATAAAATATGCCTATCACTTCACTGTTCATCTTATGGTCTTTTTAGTAGCTTTTCTACTTAATCAACTTCAACAAACATCCTGTTTTTGCTGTTTTGCAATGCCTGCTGAGCTCCTGGAATATGAAGAGGATCATCTTGGTTTTTTACAGGATATTTCCAACGAACCCGCTGCATTATCAAGCTAAGCTTCAGTCCATATGCAAATTCTCTAACTTGGGATCTGGTTCATATGCATTATTGGTGTTCAAGTTTTCTTCAAATCCTCCTTCATGGCATAATTCCTTCCTAGTAGTATTGTTTTTACATAGTTTTTTAACCAAGTCAAACTAAAAAGCTACCCTGTATTCCACAAGAGGTTTCTGTATGTCAAGGGTTAAGGCTAGGCCAGCAACTAGACAAATGACAGATGCTCTATATTAACCCCTCTCTTTTTGAATTAGAAATCCAGTGCATTATTCCTTGTGAAGGAAGCCAGAGATTTCATTTTAAACAGAAAAAAACCCAACCTACCAACCAACCCAACAAAAAAAACAGTGAAAAAAATTTGTGTTCTACAAGCTAGGTATAACTCACTTCAGTGAAGAGATTTTAAATGAGGGTTTTTCCTCAGGCTTTAGTGATCTGGTCACTTAGCTCTGGGCAGTGACATGCCATTCACTCACACATTAGAATGGTTTCAAAAAGCAATCCAGCTGGAGCTTTTTATATGTATCCTAATTTTATCAGTACAGAATCACAGTTCAACTTGCTTCTTCTTGTCTAAATTGAGCTATTCTTTCTCTACCTTACATTTTTCAAATACTTTTTAAACCTAGTGAAGGAATTTCACACCATCAATAAAAATAATCTACTCAGCAGAATTGTTTCAATTTCCATCTCTTAATAAATCACACAGAGTTAAATTAGATTCATGAATTCTAGAGTAGTCATGCATTTATGTTATCAATTTCCATAACAGAAGTTGTAACCCAATAGGAAAATCTGAACTCTCTAGTAGTCACCTGCTGAATTTCATTTCAGACAGAACTCATTTGTTTATGTCTGCTAATCTCTCAGTAGAAAGTTTAACCTTACTACAATATTAATATAAGCTTATTCCCTCATTCACTCTTCTTTGTTTTGAGCTAAACAAACAAACAATTATTTTTTTACCTCTAATTTTGACACTGGTCTCTATTTATTACACAGCATATGTCCCTATTATTGGAGGTCATGCAAGGACCATTAAAAATATCACACCTATGGACTTCTGAAAGCAAAGTATAGGACTGTAAATCCTGAAAACTCTCCATCAAGAAACACACAGTGTCACCTTGTAAGTAAAATGTGTAGCATGATCACTTGCTTGTGCCAGTGATGATCTCCCCATTTTGTATTAGCCATGCTTCTCATTAACTTGATTATTTAACTTAAGCATTTTGATGAGCACTGCTCCTCTTCTCCGAAAGCTGACACTGCTAGGCCCTTTTCCCCAGAGCCAAAAGGAAGGCTACTCCAGGAAGTCTTTGCCAGGGATGCTGAAAGCAATAGAGTCCCACCCTTCCCCTGTACTGAGTAGGGGTCTGAGGAATGCAGATTGATTCATTCCACAGCTGAGGTCTCCAAGTTCACAGCATAATGTGCTGCAGTCATGTCCCTAAACTGGCTTCCTATCAGACTTTAAAATGAAACATTATGCTTTTTCTCTTCAATACTAACTTTGCCAGAAAGGAGTTTCTCATTTTAAAAACAAAAGTGGGGGGAGGGGTGTAAAAATATTAGGAAACAAAAAAAACCATCTGTGACCTGATACCTGCGTGTTAGGAATGATTTGTGTCACTGAGGGTGCATAAACATATGTAGCAATTACTTCAGCCCCTTCCTAGTTACAAGGATCACATTTTCTTTGTTGATTACAAGTATTGCATGATTACTTTTAATCCAAAAGCAATAAATATGTACTGACTGCTTAATATTAATCTGTAAACCGAGCGTTTTGGTTTCATCAGTCACTGATTTACTGCATTTTTGAGAGAAAACAGCCAATGTTCGATACTGCTTGTTTTTAATGCATTGCAGCTTTTTCAATTATTACTTTTACTATGTTTCTGTTTACTTAAATTCCCCCTGAAGACAAATTAAACCCAGTAATGATAATTTTTGAAGTTTCTAATCTATTGCTTAAAAATTTTCCCCTACATGCCCCCCCCTCCCCCCCAGTTTTCCACATGGGATCCATATATAGTGCCAAAGACATTTCAGATTGTGCAGCATTACTGGAACCTCAGAATGTGTTTAAATTCTCTCTGTGCAGTTCTTACATTGGTCAAATTCAACCTTTTACTCTGTCAGAAAATGCCAGGTGGTAACACGGAATAATTTTATGTACTTTCTTAACTGTACACCAGATGGTGATAACACAAATGTTAATATCAAACAAGTATTAACTTGTCTCTAACCCCTGCTTCCACATGCTATAGATGCAAAAGGCCATTCATGTGAAGTACTTGCCATATATTGTGAAGTACAGAACAGACATTCCGGCAAATAAAGGAGTAGCTGTGAAGCACCCTGGCTAAAATTCGACAACGACAATGGAAAAGGCAATGAAAAAAACCTCTTTATTTATGTTTTGTGCTTATGATTTAAAGTGAACCACATTAAGAACTTCACAGTTTACTTTCACTCAGTAGTCTTAACAAAGCCTCTTTGTTCTTATGTAGGCTGTATATCTCAGCTGTGTTCTCCTGCATTTCCAAATATTAAACCACAGTGGTAACATTAGATCATGACACTGGAAAATCCTTTCCTTGGCTGATTTGCTGAAGTTTGCCATGAAACTCGTATAAGAATGACCACGGAGAAAAGAGAACAGTACAGAGAATGCTTTAGTCATTTCTGATGGCCGGTTTCTCATCTAGTACATTAGAATTATTAGTAAATGAAGTTATATCAGTTTAGGTCAGCTCAGCATATAGTCCAGTATCTCATTCCATATATGACCCCTGTCTAAGGCACTATTTCTGTGAAGGAAATTAAAGCAGTGAGTGAGCTTTAAAGGGATTGTGCATTACTCTTTCAAATGAATGTGCCATATTGTAATATTGCAATTAATGGTTTCATCTTTATTTAAGACTTGCCTGTCTAGATGGGTATTTGTAAATTACTTAGCTGTGAAACATCACTGGAAAATGTTAAAAACAAACCCATGTAAGCAGTTATCTGAAAATGAAGAAAACCAAATATTTCCTCCCTTCACTCACCAATAAAAAGAGTGGCTGGATATTTCTTCTTCCTGTCATAATGAATAAAACATAGGTGCCTTCTGTCTTAATTTCCCCTGCACATTTCTGGGTCCTGACATTTTCTTTCCCTCAGCAAAATAAGACCTGAAATTATGGCCTCTTCATATTGCATTACATGTCATCAGAAAGAATACCGGAGTACCTCAGAAACTGTATTGGAATAAAGTCATCCAAATTGCAGTGTCAAAGTGGTTTGCTTAGAGTCTGAATATGAGAGCAATCCATTCCAAATGCTCCGGAGAAATATTTTGTTGTTCAGTCCCCTCCTCCTTCCCCCTTGGTTCCTCCTTCCCCCTTGGTTCCTCCTTCCCCCTTGGTTCCTCCTCCAGAGTTCCTCAGGTTATTTCCAGTTTGCTTGTAATGGAAATTCCTTCTGACCCAAATCTGGCACTTGGTGAATTCAACTTTTTACATGTATCAGTCATACTAGCCTTTAATGCAGCTTATAGAAGGCTGGGGAAAATAGAAGGAAACAAATGTATGGAGATCGATAGAATCAAAACACTGTGATCAAAATCTACTCCCAAATGGGAATAATTAAACAATCTTCTGACTCTGGCAACTCATAAGTTTTTTAATATCTTACTGCTTCTTGCTGAACTTGGATCCAATGTTCAGGATCTTCTAGACATAGTAGTGGGTCATAATGATAATTTTGGGTCATAGTTCGGCTTCCAAAGTCTGCCTGGCAATTTCTCCTCACTGCTCATGTAGTCAAGGTCTCACAGGTATTAAAGGCCTCTGGCTGATCTCTTCTTGAGTATGCTTAGTTTGAATGCCTAACTGTGTAAGTTCTTATGTCTGTCATAACCAAACGTGTCCAGACAGCCATCCATCAGTACCATCTTCTGGTGCTGGCATCACAAAACCTTTTAGTGTTGTCATGGCACAAAATCTGGAAGATGAGTCCTTGGAAAATCAAACAGGAAACAAATGAAAATCAGACTCTTAATCTGAAACTGACTTTGACCTACAGTCTTATTAATGTTATGTCCCATGGTTTATCTACATAAAAACTTAAACATATTTCAAAATAATAAAAGATTAATTATATTAATAAAGAAATGTGGTTGCAATTTTTATCTCACTCATCTGAGACCTCATTCCATTTATTTCTGTTATCACACATTCATCTGTTATTTTTGCACAAATCTGCTGCGTAGTTCAGAGGATATGTGTGTTACTTGCCATTGTTTTACATTTTGCCTCACATCAGCCTAAGCATGGGATTTATTAAATCTTCCATGGGATCAAGTGTTCTGCAGAATACGTGTCCTCTAAGCTTAATAGTTTTGTCATTAAAGAGTATTATGCCATTTATGAGGTTTATTCCAATCTTTCTTATCAGCCTCAGGGCACAGAATGTTGAAAATGAAGTAGCAAAGAGAAATAATTTGCATCCATGCTCATAAGTGGTTTTGTGATTCACAATTTCATACTGATAACTCTTTTTAGAGGGAATGGAGTTAGTGGAAAACACATGTCAGCACACCACTGAAATCAGACAGCAATTTCATGAGTGGCGATTAACACATTGTATCAAAATCCCTATCAATTTATATTATAAGATTGTACATAGCAGTTCAACCATTTTTTCACATCAATGGAAAGATCTTTACACTTTGTGCAGAAGGAAGAAAACAAATAAAAGTGATATGAGAAATCTTAACAAAAGCTTCTTCTAGGACACTGGTTTCTTCCAGCTCAGTGTATTCCTGCAGTATATGATCCAGTAAGATGTGGTTTTCACCCACAAATTGCAAGTGCTAAGGAGAAAACCTGTCTCCTCTGATATCCCAGCAAGATGACATGTGCCATCAACATATAATTATTTATTCTTTCACCCAAAACACATTTAGGAAACTTCTAAGATCCAACATCTTGAACACTGAATCAGTAGAAACTGTTTAACAGGGCTGCTGATTTCAGCTGAAATGCAATGTCTTAACAAAACTCCAGATTTTTACAGGGAGCACAGAGCAGCATGATTCAGTTCAGGAGAGATCAAGATACCTTGGCTGAACAAAAGATACTTTTTCACAAGGTAATAGGAAGCCTTTTCCTTAAACTACTCAGTATGCCATATGGCAGTTTTGCATGACTCATTTACATTGCTTTAGTAACTATTCAGTTGGGAAGGTTTATAGAGGATTTTTCTAGAGCCATTTGCAAAGAAACAAAATCTTTCATCTTGCTCTCTGGACCAAGAGTTCACCTGTTTGGCTAATATCCTCACTCTTGCTCTTGCTTTACTCCATCATAAGGAGCTAATATTTCCTGAGAAAAGAAAAATACCCTTCAGGCTGATGACTGAGGCAAACTCAACTCCCACTTTTATGAGATGTAACTCCCAAAACTGCTGAACTTCTTGTTAAAATGGAGGACCTGCATTTTCCCCCATCTTCACCTGCTCATAATTATCTTCTTCTCTAAAAACAATGGGGAAAAGATTTGTTTCCAAAACAAGTAAAGTTGAATAGGAAAGCTAATTGGAGTAACTGTGTTGGTTTTCTTCAGTAATAACATCATACCCCTTCCCTCATGGGGACACTATATCATAGAATATATATTACTTTATTCCAGAATAATTATTGTTCTTTCAAAACAAAGTAATTCTTCTTGGGAAGAATGTGGGAAAGTGAGGGGGGGCAAGCCATTTTTATTCTGGATTATAATTCCCCAGCAGCTGGTCCATGCTACTCAGTAGAGAAAAGAAGCCTGGACAAAAATACACTTTTCTGGGATTCAGGAAGGAGAAAGTCTTATAGTTAAAGAAGCTGGATAAGAAGCAGTTAAAAATGAAAAGAAAAAAACCCCATCCACCTTCATCATACATCGCCCTTATAAAAGACTTCTTATCAACAAAGCCCAGTGCCAGCTGTTGCCCAAAATAAGTACTATACCTTTATGATTAATCCCAAACTGTAAGACCAACTCAAAACCCCTTTGGAAAAGAAACACATGTATTATATAAGGCTCAGATAACATACCAGTGCTTAATTTGAGGCAATGCAAGTTTCTGAAGTGTGCACAAAAGTAGAGATGCTAGCAAAATATATTAAAGCACTTTCCTTTCTGTTAGTTTTGAACTGAATCCATTACCACAGATGTTTCTGCATGGTATTTTAAAATGTCAGTTAAAACTGTAGACAAAAATTGTAATAAACATAATGATATTAATAAAAATATTAATTATATTAATAGAACTTTGTGAAAAGTTTTGAAGAGAAAAAATATTCTCCCCCTTTTTTCTTCTCACTAAAATTTGTAGTAAAAAACCTCCCAACCTATAAATGCATGAAAAGCTTTGTTTAATTTTACTAAGGGAGTAAAGTTTGCATATATATTGTAAGAAACCTAATTTTGGTGCAATAATAAGGCTTGAAGGAAATGGTTTCCCAAATGTATTTTTGCAGTCTTCTTGATTCATGTGTAACTTTGAAACTCAAAACCGTTTTCAGTTTTATCCCACCACAGAGACTAATTTTCATGGTCTCTCATAGGAGTACATTATTAACTACATGTTAAATTTTAAGGAGTGGTAAAACAATCTCTCTCATGACAGTCTGTCTGTTCAGGAGTAAGAAGTCTGCACAGACACTGAGATATTAAGAGAAACACCATAATTAATCACTGATGACAGGGTACTATATTGTCTGATCCCATTTTCTAATCACAAGAAATTGTGATGGAAAGAAAAAGAGATCACATCTTCTAATTCTTACACACAGAAGTTGCTGTGGAAGTCACTGAAACAGAACAAAACATGACAAAATGCAAAATAATCTAGAATGAAAAGGTTTATGTGAAGTATAAGAAATGTGTAAAGACCTTTTCTAGTGGAAACACCTTAGGTATTTTATTCCCAACACTCTTCTTTGGATGGAAAAGGTGGTGATTGTGGTGATGGTGGTGGTGAGAGGGAAGGAAGTGAAAAATGGAAGGAGTGCTTTCTAGGGTGGAATTTCAAATATTCAAATGGCATACCTATTTTAACCATTAGTAAGTTATGTTCAAAAGGTGATCTTTTTCTCATTTCTTATCTTGAAAGTTTTCTTGTGAAATACATGGATTTGCTATCAGGTGCATAGTGTTTTGTAAAAATTGCAATTTTTGTCAAAAATATGTCATCCTTCAAATATGTTATTTAGTACAATATCTGTCTGTAACTCCAAGACAGAGGTCCACACTCTTAATATGATGAGTACCTTTATTTTCTCCCCAACTTTTAAAGACCCTCCTCCTGAGCATACGTAGTAGGGGAAGTATGCAGTCAGCATTGTTATAATTATATGTAAATTACTAACCAATCACTATAAGTTTGGGGGGATTCAATAAATTATTAATTTTGCCAATTTTGAGCATAAATATAGTATGGAGAATCCTGTATGGCATGCACACTAGATGAAACTATCCCCTGTGCATCCAGCACTGCAATAAAGAATGCTTACTTTCTAAAACTCCAAAGCAAGTCTTAGAGAGTTTTTCTCCTCCGTATTAGTACAGTATCAGCATAGCATTCAATGGATATTGCATGAACTTAACACATACAGCCACTTGGTAACAACCTTACCATTTGATTTGCCAACAATTTATACAGTCAAATCTGAAGCATTTTTTTACTGTGCACTTAAAACAAAGCCATGCCAAAAAGGAAGTAAGGAAGCTGAAGTTGTGTGTGTGGATTAGTACTTCAGACTGCCTCATATGTAGGATCTGAAACATGTTATAAAACAAGTCAGTGCATCTGTTCTTACTGAGTGGGCTCTACATGGCTTGAAGTTAACTCTGTTGTCTCCTCTAACAAAGGTTTGGTACATTTGGGTTGATATTAGAAGAATGCTCATGAGAAAAAAATTTTACTTTTTACATGAAGAAGTAAATGTAAACCATACAGAAGGAAAAATGTAATCGCCATAGCAAGAATTTCAGCTTTAATATGCTACCTGGAACAAAGCCTCCTTATTTGAAGAATCAGCTCCGTGGAAAGGTGTCCATGTGGTCAGGCTGTGCCATAAAAAGAAAAAGGTTTTCACAACTCAAACTTGAAGAGATAGCTATATGAAGAAGATATGTTGGTATTTAGAGAGCTATACACAGGCAGTGCCTTAGGCTTTCCAAGTGCTTGTCTGACAATGTGAATGTAGTGAAAATCATATCTTTCATCCAGACAAAAAGACTTCTAAAGGAAAGAAAATTTACATTAAAACAATAGTAACCTGTTGCATGAATGTTTGTGGGAGAGAGAAAGGACTTGAAAGAATTCCGCTGGCTGAACCAAGTACTGGTATGTACACAAAGTGGTAACGTAAGGCTCACATGAAGGTTATCAAAGGGAGTGTCTACTTTCTCCCATCCGTTACACACTTATGCACTTATGTTTTATAGATTGTATGACATACATTCCCAGAGTTACACAAGCTCATCAACTAGCTGTAGCTAGTAACATCAAGAAAGATGTGAAAAAAGCAGCTTAGTATCACTTCTTGTGTTTGATGTCTTCAGAGTGAAGCACATTGGGTGATATGCTATTATGGGCTAATTCTTTTTTTCACTTCAGAGAACAGATCTAAGAACAGTAGCCCCAGAGTCATCTGTCTTCTAAATTCCTTAGTCACTGCAACAGCTTATTTACTGCATGCCTACAAAATAGGCTGTGAGTGCACAAGCCGACACCTTGCTTCAGTCTGCTGTAGTTTCCTGCTATCCTCTTGGTGCTGTAAAAAGTGTCCTTGCATGCTGCTGTGACATAAGCAGTCAAAAGCTTCTCTGTGACATATATTGCTTTGCTGCCCTCAGCTCAGGCTGTGTATATCTTGGCAAATGATATGCTTCAAATTTCAATTCTTGCACTAAGAGTTTTTTACCCAAATTCTCATCTCACTGATGCTGATATTATATGAATAGAACTCAACTGAGTTATGACTCACAGCACTTAGGATACCTTTGTGATTGGATGAACTAACCTCTGGCTTTGATTAACTGCCTGCCTTTCAAAAGTTTGTTAGGCAGTGAACCCAGCTGCGAGTGAATTTAGCAAAGCCCCTCTTGAGAGTAACATCTGCCCTTCTGATACTAACTTTCAGATCTAACGAAAAAGTCACAGGAGTGAATGTTCTTTCAAATGTTATGTTCCCAGCAGAGATATTTGCTGTTTGCTCAGGTCTCAGCTACTTATTACCACACAGATATAATTTCTGGAGCTGTTGTTCATTACCCACTGTTCATCTGAACAAGCCACAGATATTTTGGTTCTCTACTATTGTGCCTGATAGTGTCATTAACTAACACAGCATCACCAAAGAAGTCAGTTCATGTGGCCATACTGCAGTGGCATTCCTGGAAACACTGCTCTCATTCTCACTTCTCTGGGCAATCACAGATGACAGTAAAGCCAACCATTATTTAAAAGGATCACCAGCAGTAAAAACATACATTTGCTCCTGGCTGCAGTTTTTCTAAACCTGTGCAGGCTGCCTGAAAATGAAATTCACATAACCTCTTTTACCTTTTCATGACTTTTCCCCATTGTGCTCCCATGGTTTTGCTGTCTTTGGTGAAGTACACAGCAGGGCAATGGATCACATCCCATAGTTCTAGGAAGAGTTAAATTTGCTCAGTTTTTGACAGTTTCACTGTCACCCAGGATGGTAACACTATACTGAAATACACTCAAAGAGTTAGCTTTAAATATTATGGTACAATATTGCATAAAAAAGAGATATTCTTCTCATTTTATTATTCCATAGTTAAGCACTTATTGCCAGAGGTAGTAATTTACTAAGCACAAAATACTTTATTGCTGCAACAATGAATTAAAACACAGTTACTTTGGAAAACTCACAAACAAAACTGGCTCACCTGTCTTTATTGTATCAGATGTAATTCTTTAATGATGTTATAATGTTTTTGCACTATTCAATATCTTCATTTACTTTCACAACTACTATCCTTTCAGCTATCCTTTATCAAAAATCTATATGCATATATAAAACCACAGTGGGTGAACATGAGGACATTTTGAGTAAAACAGCCAGGACAACAAGCACAATAGTGACTTTGTTGTTTGGTGTAGTACAGAAGGGCAAAAGGTGCTGAAACAGAGGAAATACTCATTTTGAAAAGACTTTCAAAGAAACGTATAACAGGAGGGCTGCTACCTGCTGAAGATTATTTTGTCCAAGCCACACTGATTTTCTCATTAAAATTAAACAATGTTTTCTAGGCAGAAACCAAGCAGAGGGGCGATTCCGCACACATACACACCCTTTCTCCTTCCTTCCTGAAGGAGAGGTAAGGCTTTACTGTTCCCTATGGTTACATCTAGACAGGCCAACTTTAGCCTTATTTTTTTTCCTGTACTATAAAAAGACTCATGACCTTTTTTTTTTTAAAGGAAGTCCTTGAAAAAGAAGAGAGAAGAAGAAGAGAGAAGAAGCAGCAGAATAAGAAGGAAAAAAAAAGGCGGAAAAAGAAGAAGAAGAAGAGGAGGAGGAGAAGAAAGAAGAGGAGTACCCTATCCCCTAAGCCCCCTAATTTTTTACTTTCTCGGTAATATAACAACTATATTCCAAAAGCTATTATCTACTATGCTCCATATCCCTATCTACTTGCCAATAAATATACCTTTATATAGAAACTTTACGTCAACATGTTGTTTAATGTCAGATTTGGGTATAAAGGGCTAGATTATACTTCCTTGATATCTTTTTTTTGGTTGTTATTAGTTTCTTTATTTTTAGTCTTTGTTTTAAAACAAAGATAAAAACATCTTGCATTTTTTCATCTTTGGTTTGCAGGGCACCTCTAAGAAAGTTTCTGCTGTTTTCTGAGCAAGTGTAAATCATTTGATTTCACAGTTCCTAGTACCAGCCTACGGACTTCTGTTTCCCTACAGTCAGAGAACTTCTTGATTAATAATTTTACTGCTGCTTTTGATAATAATTTCTATCTCACAGAGTATTTCATACTAATGGTTGAATAAAGATGTTGAAAGGACTCTAACTCAGATAAACATTTTCAAGAGTCAATCCTACCACTTCAAGCAGTCAGATTATAGAGATTTGTATTTAGGTGTAAGTTTCTATGAAGTAAATACATCTCGTTCCTCATACATGTTAGCCTCTGCCATCCATCTCAGTGCTCAGGAATGCCTATTTCAGTCTAATTAGAAACGCCCTTGGCCATAAATGATTTCATACTACTCCACAGATTTTTTAATTGGTCAACCAAAAATGGAGACAAGTGAAAAAATAAAATATCCACCGAATGACCGAGATTTTAAGAAGCATCACTGTCTATGCACTTAGGCAGTGTTCATCATCCTTAGATCAATCACCAGTTGTCAGTTGGTATACTGACTCATTCTGTCTTGGGTGTTTTTTCTTTTTTGTAGGAAAAGCAGAGCTAGCCCTCAGTTTCAAGTTGTTTTTCAATGAAATAGATAGAACCTTTGGAACAGACTGCAGCATCAGTGAACAAGAAGTCCTACAGACAAGCCCTCTTCCATGCTCGCCTTGAAATTATTTCATTTACAAGTAACTACACTTTTCAGCAGATTGATTCTTGTGAAGCTGTAAAACCTATGGCCTGAAAAATATATGGGTCAAATACTCTTTTTCCCCCCCTCATTTTAAATGGAACAATTTCTCCTGGCAAGAACACACATCTTTCCTTCTTAACATTTTACCCTGCTTTCAAACTTAAAATTAATCATGTATACCTTCAAGTGGGATGGGAGTCAAATAGCAAGCAGGATTTTTGGACGCTGCTGCTAATATAAAACCTATAGTATCCGGTGCCTGCTGTGTTGTTGCTGAATTTTATCTCAGACTGATAAATTGTTTATTTTTTTCCCCCCTTCTCATAAATATACTACAAGAGCTCTCTCTCTCAACTGAAATTTTATAGCATGCATAACTTGCACAAAGGTCTCACTTCATCCTCACCAGCTTGCTCCTTGGTTACAGAAAAGGTATCTTGAACATATTGCATTTTAGATAACACCAAGCTTCTCTTGTTCCAGGTCAGACCTTGTTTAACTTTCTACTGCTGAGCAGTATGACTTTGCACTAAATAAATATGTTATTGCCATGTGTAAAGAAAGAGTAGGAAACAGAAAAGTATAAGAACATAGACTGAATTATGATGAGATGTATTATTTTGTATAAGATTTACTTTGGAAGATGAACAGAGATCACTGCTCCATTCTGGTCTTCAGCCTCAGAAAGAAGACAGAGTCACGAAGGAACACTATTTCTAAGAGGAAATGGATGCAACTCAACTGAAAGAGATCCAAATGACAGAATAATTTATGCAGGTCACCCATGCAACCTGTGAGGTGTTGGACAGGCCTTCAGCATATAAAAATGTGCAAGGAGATGAAAGACTGCCTCTTTCTTAGCTCCTGTTTTAAGTGCAAGTTGCAAAACAAGGCAAGTGTTTGTTTTCCACACACCTTAGTACCTGTGGAGCATGAACAGTAGGTGTCTGTGAAGACAGAAAATGGCTATATTCTTGACACATAACCTCCTGCTATACTGGCCTGATCTAAAGTAAAGATCTAAATTTCTTCTCCTTTGGAGTCAAGTTGCCTCTCTATTCTTGCTTTGCTCTGCTCTGCTAGAGCTTGGCTTTCCTGTATCTTATGAAAGACAGATTATGATGTCTCAAAGAATGAACATGATTTAGTGAGGGAAAATAATCTGTAATTCAATAGTAATAGCTAAGTCTCTACTGAATTACAATTTTGCAGGTCTGTTTTCATAAGGGATACTAATGTGTGAAAGTAAAAATACTAAACTTCACTCAGGAATCTACAGTTCAAGTGAAAAACCAACAAGTTGAATTTTCACCTAGAGTTTTGTCACAGGTAGAAGCAGCAGCTGTAGAAGCACCATGGTCACCCATGATGGCATCTTTTTATAAAGATAAAGATAAAGATAAAGATAAAGATAAAGATAAAGATAAAGATAAAGATAAAGATAAAGATAAAGATAAAGAAAGAGGCGAATCCAGTTAGCTGCTCTAGAAAGCTAAGTGTTAGGTGTTTTTTTTTTCCTCATTTAAGTGTGGCACAACATTAATGGAATAGGAATTTATAGTCCTGGGGTTTTTTACAGTTTTTTACAGTTTACAGCTTCTAAATTGACCCTCATGATTTTGCCTCTGCAAATGTCTGTCAGTGGCAGTGTTTGTGTTACAATCATTTTTCCATTAATTTTTTCAGTGTAGTATATGAAATTCCTATTAATGATATTTTAGGGCATGTTCCAGCAGCTTTGCAAAGATTGATGAAACACAGACTGAATAGTGGTAGAAGGAAGAGCTGGAGGAAATCCAGATGGACCTTTTACATTCCTCTGTTTGGTATAAAAATTGTTAAGAGAGTGGGAGACTGCACAGTGAGACCTGTAGAATATAGTACGTAAGGTACCGATATGTTATGAAAGGTCTGGTTTTGAATGACTTTCTCAAGTTTCCCCTTAATGAAGTCTGTGCTTTGTTATAGCAAAGGGAAAGTTTGGGACAGTTTTATGTATGCTCTTTCATTTTGTGTATCCCTGGTTAACTCTTTCCTGAAACACAGGCGAGGTGCCAGAAATTTTCAGGAAGTATTATGTGAAACTTAATGTCTCATGAGTTTTAATATGGGGTGAATAGTTCCAAATCAACTTCCAAAGAGGGACTGTCAAACCATTTCTAAACAAACAAACCTTGTGCATCACAGTGCACCCACTGTAGGCGGTAGATGAGCTAGTGGTACCTGCTGCAACTGTACTGGATAGGAGAAGAACTAATAGGGAGCCTGGGGCCAAAGGAAAAAGAATGCTGTTTCATTCACACTAATAGAAAAGGGAAGGTGGCAATACAGGGCCTGCACCATAGGCTGTTGTATTCCTCCTTCCTACGCCTTCTGCCTCATCCTTTAGTAGGAAAAAGGATTTTGCTGTTAAGCAGTTTGGATTCACTCTCCGCCACCTCCTTTCCTGACCACAGAATATCAATAGGGGTGGCAAATAGCCAGAAGACCTATTTGGAAGTTGTCAAAAGGGTTATGTCCTTTTTGGTCCAACACCAGTGGTAGGAATGAATGTACCTCCCAACACATTATGCCATGCTACTCCATGCCATGCAACAGTGGAGTCTGTCTTGTGAGTGAGTGGGACAGTGATCTAGGCACAGGCAGAGCTCTCTGGGCAGCACTAGGGTGGTCCAGAACTGGGTGAGAATAACTGTAGGAGTTATAGGTAGCTACAGGAAAGCAAGCAAAACACTCCTAATCTACAATGTCTGCTTGATTTCTCTATATTCCTAGATCCTGGAGTTACTCATTTTTTTACCCTTTTCCTTTTACCATTGCACAACAAAAATCTCTGCTTTCTTCATCAGTTTTCTTCCTTCCTTTGGGCCGAATAGGACAGAAGCACAGAAACAAACAGTGTGTAAAATGTGATGTTCATCAGATAGCTTTAAATTTATAGAGTTCATATCCCTGGGAGAACCTACTTGAGAAATTAGTGATTTTGCACATTTGCAGTTCACCAGGGATAAATTAAAAGACTATTATACACTTTATTAATGGTGAGAGTTGAAAACAGCTAATATCTCCAAGGGAACTTCTTGTAAGATCCAAACTGAACTTAATGAGAAAAGACACTTGACAAATGCTGTTAGATGTAAAATGCATTTAGTACTTGTCAAGAGCTTTATTTCTGACCGAATCAATTTATAAGTTAGAACATGCCTCAGCCTGTATTGATGTAAATGAGACTAAATGCAGTGAGATTAATTTTAAAGGAGCTCTGCTCTCTTTAACATATGAAAATACAGGATACTTTATGCAAAATAAAGGGTATATTTTCTGGATATAGATTGAATAGACTTGAGAACTTTAAATTTAAAGAAATTAATGCATAGAGTTGGAGGCAGGCTCAGCCTTGTTTTGAAAGTACTCAGACATATAAGGGTATGATGACAACCAGTAGGAGAACTAGCCTTGTGCTAAATTTAAGGGACAGAAGTGCTTTGAAAAATCAAAGTGTATATATATATATATATATATATATATATAAAAGGTGCTGTAGACAAGTCTTATATGAATATATTCAGGAATAATAACCAGAAGTAATAGTTCTGTATAGATTTAATCAGTCAGGGGTACATTTGTCACCAGACAGACAGTCTGTGATCCCAACTCCAATATCAGTGAATTTTAAGGACATTGTGCACTGCCACCCAAGGCTTCAATCTTCCTAGGACTATCTCAGTCACAATAAATGTGATAACACTTGAGTAGGGAAGGGAGAAATGCCTGAAGACTTGGACTCAGACACCAAAGCTGTATGAATCTGAATGTATAGGAAGCCCTGTGACTCATGGATTCCTCTTTTTGTTGCTGAATTTCATTAGTTTCTTCTTCCCTGGAATTATTTCTTGCATCTTTTTTTTTTAATTAAAAATTACAGCAAGTACATATTACAAACAAACTTCAAACCTCTGCTAGATTAAGAAAGTTTTCTGTCTCTTTGTTTTGATTGGAAACCCACAATACAACCATCTTATTTAAATAAAGATGCCTCCCACCAAGGCTAGAACCACAGCTGCTTTAGTCAAGCATGAAAAGAGTGGATACAAATTTGTCTTTGGGTCCCTGTCACACCACTGAATGTAACACAGACTCACTGTGGTGGTAGAATAGTCTGAGGCCACAAAACTGTTTGCATCACTCTAATTAAGGTCAGGTTTGTTTTCAAAGAACAGCAGAGGATATGGGAGGACTACATCAATGTTGTCTTATTTTAAAATATTATTAAACATAAATGGAAAACCAAAGCTATAGTAAATTCAAAGTGTATTTTACAACAAAAAAAATTAAGAAAATCTGTAAGGTAAGTAGAGAAAAATGAACATTAAATGCTGAGTTTCTAGTCATATAGTCTTGGCTCCCCTTGCTATATATATACTGTCATTTATAATAAGGTATAGGGCTATGAGCTCCAGTTCTCTACTACTCTATCTAATATGACTCTATCCATTCTATCTAGGGAAAGAGGACAATGTGAGATTCCTATGGTCACCATCATAAAGGAGATATTGCCTAATACAGTGGTTGCTTCTTGGATTGTTCCAAATTAGACAGAGTTGACAGCATGAAGGGTGGCACGAAATGCCAGGATTTGGGCTCAAACATGAGCCTGAGCTATGAACTAACAAGGGAAAAGTCTAATGATTCCAATTTATTTTTTTTTTCACCCTTGGTGTGAATCTGTTATTTTTCACTGAGCTGTTTCTAAGGCAGAGTTCATTAGGCTAAGTAACTCCACCAGCCTGTCAGCTCAGTAGCAAGCTGCTGCTCTTCCCTTGCAACTGCTTGCAGAGGAGCAGTCACTAACCTGAGATGCTGTCAGGTCTGTCTGAATTCTCTACTGTTTTGAAATCTATTCATCATAAAAAATTGGGTAGAGAGAGGGAGTAAGTGACAACTCCCTGATTTTACAGCAGCAGCTGTTGTGGTCTTTGCTCTGAGGTAAACAGGCATCAAACTCCATGACTTAGAGAGCTGTCAATGTCTTTCTTAAAGTGCCATCAAACTGTTCCATCTTTCAAAATAGACACGGATTTTGCCCATATCTTTATGTTGCCACATCTTCAGAGCATTTGTAAATGAGATCAAAGTAAAGGGCAGTTGCATTGTAAAAGATTTTATGGCAACTTGTCTAGCACAACTCTTATGCCTGTCCAATGCAAGCACAGCTAACAAACATCCACAAAGAAAAATGAATTAGAAGTATCATATAATTTCTTCTATTGTACGGGAAGATTTTTCATTTCTAAAGCAAAACCAAAAAACAGGTATCTGTGCCATTCTCTCTGTAGAGGAAGGTATGATTGCCACAAGCCCTAGCAAAAAGAGGCCTCCTGTCCAGCCAGCTACAAAACAGAGGCAGTAATAGATACAGAGAACTGCTCAGTCTTCACATTTAAAAGTTATATCCAAAGGTCTGATTTTTTCTGGTTTTCTCTGTGCTTAAATACCTCCAATTCCTCTTCCATCACAACAATTTTGTGCATTTATGTGCCCAGCCTCTGTGGCAGGCAGGACAAAGGGGTCTGTTATAAATACAGGCCCAGCTAGAGCTTGCTTTCAGGCCTCACACCTATATTTCTTCCATAAATCCCAGTCAAATCTCTATTCTAAGAGGCAATTGCTGAGTTGGCTGCTGGCCCTGGAAACCACATTTTCAAATAAAATGCAATAGAGGAGAAAAGAAAACTACTTTTCTTCTTAAGAACAACAAAACAAAACTAATAACTACTGCAAAAAAAAAAAAGGATGGATTTTAGGTAATGGTAATAAAAATGAGTTCAAATTTAAACCAGAATGAGAAAAACTTTCTACAAAAAAGATTCCTACTTAAAGGTTAATGGGGCAAGATCCTCAAGTGGCATAAAATGGGAGAGCTTTTTGAAGTTAAAGAATCCCTCAATGTTTATTCCAGAGCTGGATCAAAGTCTGTTTTCAGGAGATTCAACTCCATACATGTGAGCTGTAGTGAGGGGGCCAAGTCCTCAGATTGCAGCTTCCCCCTCACCACCTCATGTTTTGATTGATTTAACAGCCACCTGGGCTAACTGGCAAAAACAAAATGTGAAATGTTTAATTAACATCACAGGAAATGCTCCAAGAGTGCTTGGAAATAGCGGGGATAACATTAACATGTCAGTAAATATTTCATAGATTTACAGTGCTTTCAATTTAGACTTTTATTGCCTTGACACACAAGTATATCCCTGTGCTGCCTTTAATCCATTTATAGTTGGTTGGTTTTTTTAATCAAAGATATGGATAAAGGGTAACAGGGGATCACTGTTTTCATGCTTGCAGGTATGAGATGCTCAGGAGTCCATAAACTTGCAGTTGCATTACCTCAGAGTATTTTGCAAGATGTTTACTATATAGGGCTGGAAAGAATCCCTGCTAGTCAGTCTCTACATCATGGTATTTAGATATGTCTGATGAATACAGAAAAGCAGTAAAGGAAGGGGAGGAGGGTTTGAGTCCTCTTTTTTTTTTTTGCAAAAGAAGACAAAACCCACCACCTTGTTGGTAGAAGAAATTAAACTGCTCTACTGAATCATGAATCTGAATCATGTAGTCCATATCAAAACAACATTTAGGATGGAAGAGACTGAGAAGTTTCTTTGTACCTGACAGCTTCTCTTAAAAAAACATCTTTTGAAATTCTTTTAAAGACCTTTTCAACTATTCTAAATTGAACCAATACCTCAAAATCTAGCATTTTGACAAGAAAGATGTAAGTTGTACAGTGTGAACAGTTCTTGCTTGGAAAACCAGTCTTCTGTTAGTCTGTATTTCCACCTAATTGTAAAGGCTCCACTGCTAATCGGAAACATCAAATTTTGCATTCAATATTTGTTATGGGCCTAGCATTAAATTTTAAAAAGCCTAATTATTGAATAACAGCAATCAAAGAAAAAATGTGGCACTATTACAGATGACTGAGACATTGCTCATGGTATATTAGATAAGTATTGACCCAACAGCCGTACAAGATTATTTTAGGTGTGCAGAGTGCTGAAATAGCTAACCAGTGCTCAATGTTGAGCAGAACAGATTCAAGAAAACAATTTTTTCTAGGTTAAATCTGAAATGAATCTTAATTCTGTTCTTATCAGATTGCAGTGCCTGCAGGAACAGCTATAGCTCCCTCTGAGGAAAAACACTTGGACACCACATACCAACACCTATTTTTATGATACTTTTCCTGAGGAAAAGTTAAATTAGTTCACTCCATAAAGTCTGCTGAAAGGTACACAAATTATCGTTGTGTGTATGGGGTGCATGTGAAATGAAATATGAAATCAGTCTGCCCGTGGAATGGAAAAACAGGCATGGTAGGAACTCTAGGAATAAAACACTGGAATTCCTCAGTTTGCTGTCTAACAGATATAACACATGCCTCAGCCTTTCAAAGAGCCCATGTTTGGTCTCTGGAAAGGCTGCCTCAAAGTTGTGGTTTTTTCTAATTTAAGCCTGGCCATAGTAATAATATTATATTTATTGGAAACATAGAATGGTCAGGCTTGCTACTGATCTGGAAATTGGTTTTAGAAATAATTTTCAATTATCACAGTTGAGTTACTTCAGGTTCTTGTCATCTGTAGAAGCAACAAGGTCATATATACCACATTTGTTTCTGTATTGAATACGTTTTTTTTCATAACTCTTGATACTTTTATTAGTTTTCACTACTGTATGCTTCATCCTGGTGAGACAGCCTTATGTTTTTCTTAATTATAGAACAAGGGGGTTTGGTTTTTTATATTTTTTTTGAGAAAGAGAGAACTAAGCTCTGACCTGCCAGCCAAAGTGAGGAAGCTTTAAATACTTTTGCCAATGGACTCTAGTTCTGCTGCCAAGATGGTGATCTTCTTTGAAAGGGCCAAATAAAAACTTGAAGTGGATAAATTCTCAAAGAACTACAAGACTGAAGAAGATGTTCTTGTTCCAGAAAGAGTAACAAGGATATCTTTATATACACTGTTCAAACAACCAGAGTTATGGGAAGAGGAGGGAGAGTATAAGAACAAGAGATTCCAGCAGTTTGACTGAGCATTAGAGGAAGAAAGAAACTACAGTCCCTGTGGTTGAGTTCAAAGCAGCAGCTAACAATGTCCAAGCTGTTCATACACATTTGCAGTGCTTTAAGGTACTTCCTGACATTCTGATGGCAGTTCTTTTTTTTTGCACCTGAATGCTAAGATATCAGTGACAAAAAGTAGGTAGATTGGGAATATTTTAAAGCTTAAGAAACAGTTCCTGAACTGTGGCCTGTAGATATCTAATTGCCCCCAAACCCCTTGATGAAAGTATTTAGAGAGCTTGCTGGCTTTTCCTTGTTTCCAACTGTAGAGATGGACCATTGGGCCTGAAAAATACAAGAATCATTAGTGGGATGAGTACCTGAATGTGATTTGAAGCAATCTCTGCATTAAAGTGATGTTTGGACTCTTAACAACCTGTCCTTAAGTATCATTCCAAGGAAAAGTAAAAAATTCAGCATAATAATTTATTCTTATAAATTATTCTCATTTATTCTTTTGTTTCTTCTGTCCTTATAATCACATGAAACAATCATACTTGCAATCTTTTTTATAAGCATTAAATCAGATCTTTATCTTTCTTCTCTAGAGATCTGGAAAGAGGCTTTAAAAGTTTATCCCTGAGCTGTAAGAAGGCCTTATGCATAGAAAGAAGATCTAATATATGGCATTAATTAGCCAGTAATCCAGAGTTTGAAGCCAGCTAAATTCATGTGTACATATGACATTACATGCTGTTGTACTGAAGTTGATCCAACTATTGAAGAATCAAAGAGCAATTAGGAAGGCAAGTGATGTTCAACATGTTATTCATCTTTGTTTTGAAATGCTGGATATGCTGATTTAAAGCCCATGTACAATGAGGTTTACTTACAAATTTGTCACAAATTACAGTCACTGAGTTAACAAATAAGAAAACATGCATTTGGTCAAAATTTTTAGCTCACAAGCAACAGTTTATTCTGAAGTGGACTGGAAGAGAAAATTTCATAACTGCTTATTCTGTTTCAGTAAATACCATGGAAAATGTAAACTGGTTTGTTTGTTTTCAGATAAAATAATGGAATTTCCCCCTTTATTTATAAAAAAATAATTGAATAAGAAACATCAAGAAACTTTGAATGAAATATTTGTGAAATAGTAAAACCATACAGTGTATTAATGAGAGTGTGTGTGTCTATGTGTATAAAGCCTTGTTCTGAACAGGGGTATAGGGTTATATAATATGTTTTCATTTTTTACTGTGTGAAAACAATGAAATAAACACCTTTTGCAAGATAAGCACTATACATTTTGTTCCAACTTCACATGTGGTACATATTTTAGCACTTTGTCATGAAAAGTGCCACATATTTAGGGATACAGAGAAAAACTAGAAATGAAAATATGAAATTTCCTAATATTAAGTAGTTTAATGTTAAGTTTATAATTTCTATCTGGTAAATAGTAACAATTTTCATCATTAGAAGTTTTCAGTAGTAACATATTTATTCTAAGGTATTCAGCAATAAAGAAAAGGTGCTGCTGTTTAACGTTTCTGTCCTGCCATCATGTCTTCCAACATTTTACTAAGGTATATAACATTTTGATTAGCTATCCAATATTTCCTGATTATATATGTTTATTCTTTCATGTTTATTTTGATTTTGGTTATGCACAAATAGCCCTTGTCTTTTCATTTTACTTTTTCCCCTGCATCAAGCAGAATCTTTGCAGATTGTCGTAAGTGGAACTGGTAAATCATTCTTGCACTGAGAATGCTCAATTCCTAACCCACTAATTTAAGGGTGGAACTATTTATGGAAATGTTATGAGCCTGTGTGCCGAAGAACCTCTTATTCTCTGAGTACAAAGGCACTAACTCTTTGATACAAGTGGTCTGTGCTCAGATGTTTTTCATACGCTTGGTAAGTTGGCTTTATTAAAATTAAAAAAAATACTTATCTCTTATTAAGTTTGCATGTTTTTGACATTCAGTTTTTAAATGTTATCAAGGTCAACTATATAAAAATGCTTTACCTTTTTACATCATATTCAAGAACGGATAATACTCACTTCTTCAAACCTCTAAGTAGTGTAAATATCTGAAGACTTGGTCCATTTTTCTACCATTTAAAGTAATTTAAAGGGAAAGAATGGAACAGCGGGAAAAAGTTTGGAGTCTACAAAGCAACACGTGTTATTTTTTGTCTCCTCCAGGACTGAACCGCACAGTTTTAGACAGAAATGATACTACCCACTACTGGAGAGCAAATACCCCAGAAAAAAAGGGCAGGTCACTGGGTAAACCCTCTCTCCAAAACAGGGAGAAGCGAGAGGAGGAAAGGAGGCAGAAACTTCAGGTAAAGTGTTTCTACAGAAGTATATTTTGTTTGCTGATGTCAAATTGCTTTTTCTGTATAAGGCTTTTAATCATACTCTAACATGGATCTCTAAGGAAGAGATGGTGGATGAGCAGAGCGGAATTGAGTCAGCAAAAAAGAAGTGTAAACAGTCTTTTGGCAATATTTCACCTTGTGTACCTTAGGATTTACCTGAAAAATGAGATTCTCAGAAAAAAAGATCCCAGATTTGTTTATTAAATTTTATATAATATTAGGTAAGGGACAGGGACACAGTAATGTTGGTAAAATAGCTGAACAGCACCACCTCCTCTCAATTCTTGTCTGACAGTGCTTGATATCTGGACCTCATCCTCTCTATCTTGGCTTTCTACATTTTAAATGAGAATTTAATTCCTGTGAAAAGTGTTAGATTGACAGCCCAGGAAACAGAGAAATAACCTCAAATAGTGCATGCATCACGCCCTTCATAAAAATATCACAGCACACTGTAAAATTAAATTAGAGTCCTTGTTTTGCCTACAGATCAAATACACCACAAGGCAGAGGAATGCAGGGGATTTTTTTCTCCACTACCTTGCAAAAGTGCTTCAACATCAACTCACAAGACTTCCTCAAAGGCTGTGGCTAATCCCATTCCATCTCCAGACCTCTTTAACTAAACTTGAAAAAAAATTGTGTGGTCATAACTAGTACAAGTTATACTCATGTTTTCTGTTATGTAAACATCTGAAGGGAATTGGTCTGTACCAGTTTTTCCTCTCAAGGCTAAGGAATCATTCAATTAGTAGTGAAAAGTACGTGTGATTCAAAGCCTGTTGCATTTGAACCAGAGATCTAAAAGTGGTAAAATGCAACACAATCAAGAACCAGTGGCTTAATCTCAAGAGTTACAGTCAGTTTGACTCTGAGGAACAGATTTAGGCGATTTTTATGTTCTTCAGAGAAGAACAGTAATGTGAGCAAACAATGCATAACACTTCAGTTCACACTGAAAAACAGAAAGGCTGCAGGTGGATAGGATAAATAGGATTAAAAAAAAAAAAAAAAAGAAACAATCAGATTCCAAAGGCTATCACTATGGGGACAGAATTGGCTACAGTTTAGTAACTGCTCACATTAAATCATATATGTTTCTACAAAAACATTAACACTCCTGGGCTTTTTTTATAGACATTAAATATATTTTTGTGCCTGGTATACTCCCAAATTGCCCTCATACAGAGGTGAAGAAGGTAGAAACCTTAAAACATGCTGTGGTCTAACCCTAACCAGGAACACAACTATGCACATGAGTATCCTTGACAATTCTCACCTGACATCTCATCCACCTTTTCTTGGAACAAGGTTTTATACCCTCAAATTCCTTGGACCCCAATCAGTCAGACCACAGAGTGGGGCAAAGCACAGGAACAGTATCACTTGCCTTCCTCTACAAACTCCCTGGTGCAAAGAGACACCAAAAAGTTTTGCTGGTCCTGCTTGGCCTTGAGCTGACCTTTCTTTTCATCCCATTCAACTCAGCTGTGGATTCTCCTTCAGCCAAACTGGAACCAGCACTGGGTGAATTTCCTTCTTGCTCTTGGGAGGATATAAAGAGCCAGAGCTGAGGCCCAGGGCACCTGGTCCCTTAGGACTCTCAGCTGCTACAACTGAGGTGATTTCAGCCCCCAGGTCTCCTCACCTCCAACATCAGTTGTCTTGCATCCTTGAGGAGGAACTTTGAGGTGGTGCTGTGTGTTCATTACCACCATCTCCTTTTTGTTAGATCCAGATTTATCAGACCCAGATGTATTAAACCGTATTTTCACAAATGGCAGTTTGAGATCAGTTGCCAAGTTTAACCTCTGAAGACTCTCATCAATCTAAATAAAATTAAAGTGATGTTCTTTGGTAGGAAGAAGTCTTCTAGATACCTGTTTGGATGACTGTCATTTGCTGGCTGATATTGCTTCAGCTGTCCAAAAGGTGTGTTGATGCTCTCATCAGTGAGTTTAGAAATGCAATACTGCTCTAAAATTGAAAATTTTTGCTTATGCATTTAGCACAGACAAAATAATATTAAATATACATCACCTAGTAAAATAATTTTTATTTTTGTTTGAGATAAAATTTGTAAAACTAGTGACTTACACAAGTTTGGGTATTCATTACCTTTGTACTTTATAATTAGACTACCTCAATGTAATTATGGTCTCAGAGTCCTTATTAGTGAACACTGCTATTACATGTTGAATTGCTTGAATTAATGAAGGAGGGCATATTTTGTGAAAAAAGAAAGAGGAAAGCAAAAGGCAATAGTTTTCTGTGAAGAAATATTAAAGGTTTGATTGAAAAGAAATACTTCAGCTTTCATTTTATTAGGAATCTTTGTCATTTTTTCTTGACTATTTTTTTTACTAGAAAAAAAAGGGGAAGAAACCAGGAATAAGAAAAGGAAAAAAATAGAGAATGAATAAATATTGGGATTTTTAAAATCTATCTGAATTCATATTACTTAGTTGTAGAAATGTGAAAAGGAGGACAAGCACAATAAAAATGTACAGAAATACTTTTTGAATGAAACCCCATGCACCAGTACAGGTTAAGGGTTGACTTACTGGAAAGCATCTCTGTGAAGAAGGACCTTGGAGTCCTGGTGGACAACAAGTTAACTATGAGCCAGCAAGGTGCCCTTGTGGCCAAGAAGGCCAATAGTATCCTGGAGTGTATTAAGAAGAATGTGGCCTACAGATTGAGGGAGGTTCTCCTCTCCCTATACTCTGCACTAGTGAGGCCACATCTGGAGTAATCGATCTAGAGAGACAACTGTGCTGTCAATGCAGCTAACCAAAGTACAGGATTTTGTCAATAAAATGACAGCTACTCACTTGTATTTATTAAATCAACATATTCATGCATTTCAGTTATACTGCATCTTGTCTAAGTGCTGTGTCAATTAGACAAGATTCAGATGATGATTAAAAAAATATGTAATCCATTGTGTCATGCTTTATGAGATGCAGAATGGCCTGTTTGATCTGGTTATTACCCAATGAACTAAATTTTTGTGAAATCCATCCAAGATGCAAATGGCTTTTTCACATGAGCTCAAAATTGTTTTAGTGTTGCAAGCAGGCAACCTAATTCCCAGTGAAGGGAGTGGTCTGGAAAGCAACATGGAAACAAGTCTTTCCCTTTTGGGGAGCCACTGGTCACATTCTCCTAATAAAAAGAAACTTGTAGTTGTGGTGGAAAAGACATCTAATAAGAGAAAGCTGCTTAAGTTAAAAAGTACAAGACGTGTTGCTCTATATGTATTTTAATCTAAGAATTTCTTACTGGCTTAGCGTAAATCAAAAGACAAGAGCTCTCTATTTACTTTATGAAAAAAAAATAATCTTCATTTACAAGTCAGCTATGGCAGCTATTATTTTGTATATCATCACAAAGTTTCAATTCCTTCAAGAAGTTCTCTAAGCCCAGGTAAGCACATGCAAATGTAGTTAGAAAGACCAGAAATACAGTTAAAATCTATATTTCAGGTGTTAATCTGCTAAGGATATATATACAACCTCAATTTTAATTTGTTTAACAAACACCAGTGATGTGAAAGGGATGGCTGGTATGCCTAAAATTAAAACACACATATGAAATGTTCGTTTTAGTTTGTTTGGTTGGTTTTTTTTAATGTATTTTCCAGTTTAAGACTAGAAGTATGTAAAAATCTAGGGAATAGAGTAGGAAGAAATCTCGTTTTAATTGTGCTGAATATTATGTAAGAAATACGAACTACTGAATGGAAGGCATTGGTACTATTGGTGTCTTCCACGTCAGATTCTGTGATAAAGAAGACCATGACATTTCTCCCACCAAAAGGTTAAAATTAATCTAGATAAAAAGAAAAAATAGATAGGAAGGTAAAAAAAAGAGATTGTAACTATAAGCAAAACAAAAATTAAATAAATACCACTGTAGCTATAAACCATGTAGTTGTCTAGGGCAAATCACAGGAAAATCAACAACCATTATTAACATAGGAAACATGCAGTTTAAATGTGTCAAGAAAAAAACAAAAGGTAATAGACATTTCTATTTCATATTGAAGCATGTGAAATACAGGCCAAAGCCTCCTGAAGATGAGAAGGCAGTAAAGCATTTACATCTGCAACACTTGGTTTCCATTTTGACCAAAGTCACCAAATGCATGAGATAACAGATGATACCAGAACTCCCCACAATGTAAAGTTATGTTTATTTAAAGAAGGCACTTAGCTGCAAAGTAAGTTAATATACTAAAACATTTTATGGATCATAAGCTTGTAAATGAAACAGTAAAAGCTATATAACTCCAGCTTAATTTGTAACCCCTTGGTTACTATCTCATTGTTATGTTAGATAGCTTTGTTGAAATTGAAGTTGAAAAAAAAAAAAAAAAAAAAGAAGAAGGCTATTGTACAAGTTTTGATGGAGGAAAGAAAACAGGTAAAATATTCCAAACCAGGAAATGCTGAGATCCTGGGAGGTTAAAAGAGTAGGAAATTAATGGCACTTCAGTCACTACCTTATTTACAAAAAGCTGTTTCTTCTGGGAAAGAGGAAGGTAAAAATACCAAGCCTTGAATTTTTCAAGTCAGAAGTCTGCCTGTACATTTCAGTGGAAGTTCAATGAAGTGGTATGCTATTTATGAACAAGCTGACAACCCGCCACATATACTATCTCTGCAGATCTTTTGTGAAAATAAAAGAGCATTCTGCTCCACTGGCTAAGAAGTGTTTTGGAAAAAGATATTTTTATTATGAAAAGGTCAAATAGATGGTCTAAAACCCCAACTCAGATCCTTGCTTTCTCATTTCAAATAAATCACTTTCATTGCATTTTTCAGCTATGGATATGGTAATTTCTCTTTTCCCCTTACATTTAAAAGAGCTGATTTAGCATATTGACATTGTTTTTCTTAGGTTGGTAGAATTAATTGTAAACATATGCTAAAATATTTTGCTACATTAGGGTTAAACATAGTAGTACTTTTAACAAATTATTGAAGGAAAACCAAAAAAAGACGTTTCCAAGACACGGCTTGAGCAATCCCAATAAATGCAGAGTACATTGCTGGAAAGCTAAATGCTTAAATTTTTGGAGAGTAGGGACTCATAAAGGAAGAGCATCAGTGATAAGGAATTCAGTTCCTTTGTGAATTAATGTTAATAATTAAAGCCATGCTAATATACAATCAGAACAGTGGAATTTGTCAGGTTCCGTAAGTGAGCTGTCCTATCAGATAAAACAATCTACTTATAAAGATTAATACCACCTATTTATCATAAGTAGTTCAACTATAAATCAGATAGCATAACAGGGAACTATAATACATTTTTCAAAACTGAATTATGTTTTGGAGAATATCGGCTCTCTAGTCCCAACAGTTGAAATGTGCTTTAGAAGGTCAGTAGTTTATACATATGTATTTGATTCTTTTCAGAATAACATTTTTTTCCTTCCTTCCTTCCTTCCTTCCTTCCTTCCTTCCTTCCTTCCTTCCTTCCTTCCTTCCTTCCTTCCTTCCTT
>WTSP01007082.1:22074-67127 GCA_025331215.1 Actenoides lindsayi | reverse complement strand
TATTATCACTGTAATTATTTGCCGGGGAGCTCCGGCCGGCTCCCGCCGGAGACGGTGGATTATTCCTCGGGGGTTCCCCGCGGCTCCTCGGGAAGGTAGGCAGCAGCTGATGCAATCGGGGGTGACGGAGACGCGGCTCCCCGCGCAGCCTTTGTCTCCGCGCCGCGGCCGCGCAGCTCGGGCCGGAGCCCGCCGCGGGCCGCGCTTTGTCTCCGCCGTGTGCGCAGCCTCGGCCCCCCCCTCTCCCCCCTTCCCCAGCCAAACGAGCCTTCTCGCCCTCGGGCGCGGAGGATTTCAAACCCTAAAAATCGCGTAGCGAGCCAGGGAGGAGGTAGGGGACCCCAGCGGCATCGTTGTGACGGGGTCTTGGGGCGGGAGGGGACGGGGTCGGGGGAAAGGGACGGAGCCGGCCACACGGCATCTCTTCCTGCGGCTGGGGCGCGCTGCGGGGCGGCGGGGAGCGGGGGGGGTCTGGCCGCCGGGATGATGCCGTAGCGAGTCGCTGCGGCGTGCCTTTAAAAAAAAAACCCATAAACCAAACAAATAAAAAACCAAACCGACAGTCGGCAGCTACGAGCTTTTCGGTGGTGAAAAAAAAAAAAGGGAAGAAGGGGGGGGGGAAGAAGAAAAAAATTTTCAATAATAATGAAAGAAATAATGCTACCCGAGTTTCACCCTGGCACGCGTGATGGCTGGAGCTGCGCGGTTGGGCCGCGTGTGCCGCAGCCCCCGCAAAGCCCCCGGTCGCGGGTTTCAGCCCTGCCTTGCTGGGAACCGTCCTTGCCGTTCGCTTAAATCCAGCGCTGCCATAGGGTCAGTGGAAGTTCTACGGTATTCAGAAAATGCAGGCTGGGCCTGCGGCGCGCACGCGTATGCGTGTGTGTGTTTGCCCGTAAATACATAGTAACAGCTAAGCTGCTCGCTTTTAGTGAGCCAAAGGCGAGAACAAAAAGGCTTTGGTTCGGATGCCAGGGTATGCGTTTGCTCACGTGTGTTTATGGACAGCTTGCTCTTATGGCAGAGGGTTTGCTCCATTGTTTTTCAGAGTTTGCAATGCAACCTGTAGCAAGGATGTCTCTCCTTGTGAAAGAGGAGATGTGTAAACCCGTGCTTTGTTTATGCGACCTTAGAAGGACTGAAATAAACCCCGAGTTTGGCAGCTGGTTTTATGAAAGGTGAAGCTATAGTCTGCTTGTGCCACCAGCTGAACTAGCCACACATCCTTAGGCTATTTAGTGTCTCATGGACTGCTTTGGGGCATTTCTACTAACCTCTGTTCCAAATGTTAGTATGCCGTGTTTTGTGGCATTTTATTCACCTTTAGGTTTGTTTGGGTTTTACACGTGCTTGAAAGACAAAATAACACGGACCGGCCATTTTTCTAAAAATAAAGTATTAGAAAGTATTTGTTAATTGAAAAAATGCATTCTAGAAGGAGAAAAAAAAAAACCAAATCCAAAACCAAAAAAAACCTGAACAACACTAAAACAAAACAAGGGAAAAAACCCCAAACATTTTGAGTCTAACCATCTTCGATGAGAAGTAAAAATAGCTACAAGGGGAGAAGGAAAAAGCATCCTTCCATTGCACTTCTACTTCATTTGTCACCAAAGTGCCAACTGTACTTAAAAAACATCTAAAAGGAAATTCCATCTGTTGCTGAAAGATACAGAGTATCAATAACTGCCCTTTTCAGGCTAGGAGCACATGGGGAAATTGCGCTGAAATCCACTGGCAAAACCTGTCTGAAATCTAGTAATTGCCATGTTGCTGCTGAGCAGAGGCCTTCTTCTGTGGCTTGGTGAAAATTCACTGAGTAAAATGGGATCTTCTTCACCATGGTACTGAACGACTCCTATTTGACTTTGTCTTTTTGGAAGTTTGGATGTTGGGTTTTGGGTTTTTTTCCTTTTTAAGAGGCACCATAGAGAGCACTTCACTGAAGCACACTGCAGCATCCTCTGGCTTGTCACTTGAGACTATTTATGCTGTACTTGAACCAACTGGGCTTTCCAGCTCCAGTGAGGACAGGAGACATGTTGGCAGAGAGCACCACACACCCCTGTGCAGAGGATTAGCCTCCGAGCTGTTTGAAGCTTTCTGCAGACTGCCGTAGAACATGGAGGATCCATTGTCCTGCCTGTCCAAATCCTGCTTTTTACAAGGGTTTTAGAGGGTGGAAGAGGAGGCAGGGCTCTCTCAGCCAGTCTACTTGTGGGCTGCTCATTCTGGGTCTCTGTCCTACATTGTCTCAGCATTTTCAGGTTTGGGGATTTGCTCTTTACGAGGGGAAGAGTGGTGTAGCAATGAGACTCTCCTTCTCTTCCCTGTGTTTTTCTCAGCATGCTCATTTCTATAGAAACACACTTAGCACACAGCATGACAATGACCATCACTTTAAACATTCATATTGTGAAGGCAAACAAGATGCTGTGGGATATTTAAATATTCTAAGCCTGAATTCAGTTTCCTTTCTGATAAGTATTTATTGCTATGACCTTAATCCAATAAAAGAAGTCTGAGTAGCCGCTCTTGGGAAAAATGGCAGCTTTTTCATGTTGAAAGGGTTTCATGGCCCTTTTGCAGTTAGCTTTCATAATATTTGTGTAAGCTTATCAGGTAAATATCACTCTGAGTCTCTTACAGTGAAGAAAACTGAAGCAAAAGAATTACTTGTAAACCGGAGCAAAAGGAAGAGTGACTTACACATGAAATTATGCAAATTGTTCTTCATTCTGTAGTGCAATATTTATTTTAAATAAGAATTTCAGAGCTGCTGTTTAGCCCTTACAAATACATTTGGAGAGTCCTTTTCGTTGCTGGAACCCATAAAGCCCCACTCGTACAGTGCTTCCATATTTTATGGAAGAGTTCATTTATTAGTGGTGGTGCATCCTGGGATCTCTTTAGCAAAACCAAGACTGTTGAGAGGATTTCACAGAGAAATATAATTAGGAAAAAATGTGACTATATTCCTCTGCCAAATGCCTTCCCTAAATTGACTGGGAAGGGCTCAAAACAAAAATGTACTTAAAACCATTTTCCTTTATGGCTCATCTTTAAGTGTTTTGCCTAAAGTAATGAATCACTGGGTGAATCAGACTGGGTTTTTATGGTTTTTTATTTGCCTGCCTTTGATCAGCTGGGTAGCCTGTCGAGACTTAATTTGGGACTGTCTTCCCTTTCTTTATGGCAGCATGGAAGGGCAGTGTGGAGAGCGACAGGGCAGAGTGGGAACATTTTCCTGTCGCAGCACAAGGTCACGCAGTATTGAGAGAAAGGCTGAGAATCCACATTTGTGCTCATTGCTTCTTTTTTTTTTTTTAGCATCCTCTTCTGAGCTTCCTTCTCAAGTCTTCTGTCACTTTTTCATTTCCCCAGTCTTATCTTTTAACTGTTTCCATCCCTTGCACTGTAGAGGTTGTGTGAGAGAGAAGGAGCCTGGAAATGAAAGGTGATGGCTTGCAGCCACCAAGCAAACAGCTGCAGCAGCTGAAAGGCCTTCTGGCCATCATGCTGCCCTCGGCCTTGCTGGTGGGCAGGACAGAAATGTGCCGACACCTCGGTGGTTTGGTGGTTTTCTGTCGCAGCATCAAGCACAGCTGGGCTGGGCCAGGGTGAACCTTCTTTCCACCACTCCCGTGGCTGCAGCCTGCTGCAGAGGGGCAGTACTGAGGAGCTGGAGGCAATGACATTTCAAGCACTGCAGATATTTGCTCAGTGGATGTGAGTCAGTCTTTAATTTCCAAGCTCTTTGTTATCTCGGTGGCTCTCCTCTAATCTCTCCGTTTTGTCCTTCCTGTAGATGAGGAGTAAATCAGGAGCTTTATTTTCCACATGTCAGGTGTCACTAATGCTGAACAAAAAGGAGATAGTTGCTTCCCGCCTCCCAAAGTGATACTGTTACGTATAAAGCCTATTATTGCTTTTTGTTATTTAAGTGAATAGTCCTTACACAGAGTTTCAGGCTCAGTGTTTCATTATTTATATCTGTGGTGTCTTACTGGTCATATTGCTCTTCTTTGAAAGAACTTTCAAAAGTAGGAACAGAGAAAGACATATCACATCTCAGGCTTTGCAGGAATAAAAACAGCTTGTGTGAAACTCAAGCACTGGATTCCGATGACTTGTAACCGACCAAGAGGAGTTCTTGGCAAAACTCCCTTTGAGTTGAAAGTTGAGTCATATTTCAGCTTTTAAGCAAATTATCTTAAATTCCATAGTTAAAATTGCTTAACATGTCATGGATATTTGTCATCCCCAAGACCACTTGACTTGGAGAAGCATGCGGTGAATGAAGTGCCCTGTGAGTGTTCAAGGGCATGTGACAAAAATCATACCCAGAGACCAGCAAGATGGTGTCCAACCCAACCACTTACCCAAACGCCTCTCACATACTGGGTCAGCTTTTGGCAGCCATGCATCTTAAGACAGCACTTTTTGAATTATGTCATTTACAGGATATGAAAACCAAAAATGGTTTCTGAGTTAAGCCATTACCACTACCACCAGGAGTGATGATGTTGCTCTTAAAAACATAACTTCTAGAAAAATGTTTTCTGAAATTAGACCTCTTCTAGGTATTGTCAATAAAGTATTCATGCTTGAGCCAGCAGAAGAAATAAAGTCAGATAGTCTGTATTACCTTTTTGATTGGTTTGTTGGTTTGGTTTTTTGTTTGTTTTCAAATAAAAACTTTTTGAGCCCAGTACTGCTGCTGTGGAATTTTAACACTTCAGAAAACTGGAGTTAAAGGGAATTTTTTTTTTTTTTAATTGTTTTAGAAGGCAACAAAGAAAATTACCTTAGTTTTTGGAATGTATTTTGATGACTTGTGAAGGTCTCAGCATCCCTGAGAAACATAAACTCATTTTATCTTTTTGTGTCATCTCACAGCCCTTCTTCCGAAGTCTGTGACCAGTTGTAATATTTCCCATATTCTGCAAGGAACACATGATGAATAAATTATCCACAATGGGTTTTACAAGACATGTCATGGGATGTTTAAAGAGAAAGTCAAGCACCTAGGCCGGCGTAGTGCTTTTTCTATTATATGGAGGGGCTGGATCAGCTACCAAACATAGACCTTTGAGGTTCCTTTAGAAGGGTCATTAGTTCTCATTTTTCTCTCATGGTAATTCCTGCTTCAGGAAGGAGTGTTTACCCATCCAAGTAGAAAAGTTTGAAGTAAGAGCAAGATTATTATTTCTTCTTGTTCATTTGCTTCATGTGTGTTTGGAGAGGTTTTATGGGAGGTCTCTGGAACTTTTCTTTTTGGGAGGTTTAAGGCTGGGCAGAATATTAGACAGTGACTGGAAGTGATGGGTATTGCTACAGTCACTCTTCAGTTGTTTATTTACTGCCTTTCAATGTGAATTAGCTCAGTCTAGGAATTTTTGTCAACATAGCATTTTTATTTGCATTTATTTAATGACATTTCTTGAATGAAAAGGCCTTACAATACAAACATTACCAACATATGGTGTATTTTTCTTAGCTGAAGCAATTTTTTTTAGCATTAGTGGCACTTATGCTTGAGGTGGCGACTTTCTTAGCTCAGATACCCCAGTGTTGATGCTCCCTTTGGGAGCAATGCTGTTGCATTTGCAGAGAGCAGCTCAAGTGTAGCTGCAAACCCCTTCAGTGGACCAGGGCAGATTGTACCAGGCTCTGCATCAGGCTTTGCTGTAGAGGCCAACTGATGAGCCTGGAAGAGACAAACAACTTGTAGGGAATAAAGCTGGTTGACATGAACTCTACTCTTTGGCATTGCAGATTCTATTTAGACCTTGCCATTTGTGGCATCCATGAACTTGAAATTTAAAATAGGTCATCTGGGGGTGAAGTTGATGTGACCACCTGTACTCAACTGACTCCAGAGGATGCCTAGAGAGATCAGCAATGACAAAATGTTGGTTCTGTATAAATCTCAAGTAGAGTTATCTTTGCAAAAAAACTCTGCAGTTTGCATAATGGTTTTTTTCCCAGGCATTACACATATGACCCTTTCCCTCTGAGTCTGCAAGTACTTCACAAACTGGGTGTTATTGTCACTATCATCATGTGAATTTTACAGATGGAGGTGCTAAGGACAAGGAGGTTATCCTTTGCCAAAGATTTCCAATGAGTTCACGCTGTGGCAGTGAAAATTTTGGTCCCCAGCCCCACCGCTCTCTCTTCACTCTCCTTATGTTTTGGTGCTGAGATCAGGTTTTCTCGTACTTGGAAGTACAATGCGTTGTTTCACTCAACAATTGTTTTCATTTCAGAATTTTGTTTTGGTGTGGTGTTTTTATTTTAGTAAATCCTTTAACATAGCAAGAAGCTGAGGCAGATTTAACATGTGCCTGACGTCATGCTGCTCCAGGAGCAATACCTCTGCCTGAAACCTGGGATCTGCTGAAATTATTGCTAGTGCTTCAGTTGGCACTGCTTCCGCTAAGATTTCACTCCATTTTCATTCAATCAATTTTCTCTAGAATCAGAGTTTTTGCTAAAACAACAACAACAAAAAGGTTGTCACTTTTGCACTGCAAAGATTCCTTGTGCATAAATCAGCAAGCTGTTTTCCGGCCAGTCTGGCCTTGCAGTATTTCAGCTAGAGGGGGGCAGAATGGCAAAGCAGGAGCTGCACGTCAGTGAGCTGTGAAGTCTGCTCTCCAGCATGCTGTTTACCTCACAGGAGTGCTAATTTCAGCACCTGCTTTTGAAACACTTAACGGGAAATTTATTAAGCATGGGCAATGTCAAGGCAGTTCTGAAAATCCTCTCGAGGGACCATGATGCAAAAAAAAAAGGCACTCAAAGGGCTTGAAACTTAGATGAACCTTTACATGGGTTTTTAAATGCCAGGGGCTGCAGATCTCAATACAGAGGTTGTCAGGTCTATTAAAGAACTGTTTATTTTAGGAACTCATGGTCACAAGAAGCTTCAGGATTCAACAGGCTCGGTCCTTGCCACCTCAGCAGTCACTGTCTCCTGTGGCTTTATCCTTTTATAAAAAGATCATGCTTCTCTTCCAAAATAGGTAGACTCTTTCATCCCTGCAGCCTCTGGGAAGACTGTTCCAGAATGCCACTGCTAAAACCACCCTCTGCTTGACAGTCTGCATTAATTTATCAGCAATCTGAATTTTTTTTAATATTATTATTTTTTTATTGTGCCAACATTTTAATGCCCAAGTGGTTACTCTACTGGAATCTGTACTGGAAATCTCTGTAGAGGAGTTGAAAAGGACGCAGCTCACATCCCCCCAGCACTATCCTCACATCGGGCTGTACCAGGCCCTGTCTGCCACCATAACCACATGCTTAGTTGCTCCTCCAGTAGAAAAGAGCAGATCCTGCCCTACAATAATCCTTGAGACTCACCTTTAAACTATGCTCCTGAAATTTGGACAGTTAGAGCTCTTGAGGAAATGTTAAAAGCACATGTAGACTTTAAACCTACATTTATGAGGAAGTATTTACAGAGGAAAAAATTCTCATTTATAAAGCCCTTTTCTGAATGGTGAGGATGTGGTACAAACCAGAAGTATTTAGTCTTGTAAACTTAATTTGAAACAGGAAGACATCATACCTGAACAAGTGACCTATGTCCTCCTGCCTTGACATAGCACCCTGCTCCTGCCTCTTTGGTTGTATGAGAGAAGTTTGATGGGTTTGAGGTAGCCCTGAGAATTCAAAAATATCCCCAAATTAATCTGGCATCTGAGTGTTCACCACGTACCCCAGGGTGAATAGTTGTTTGGCAATACTACAGGAAATTCATTCACAAAATGAGAATTGAGAGAGTTATGCAGGAGCTCATTTGTGAATAACATCCTGTTGCCTCAGCACCACGCTGGAGTTGTAGCTCAGCCGAGAGTGGTTGGACTCCGGAAAATATTGGTCTTCCAGTTGATTTGCATTGCTGATGAGGAAGTATGTCACTGTAGCAGGGTTGTCTGATCTGTCTTTGGTGTTATTCCTGGTGCTTTTATTAAACACATCTATCAGAGGAGAGATCAACTGATTTCTAGATAATAACTGCTTGACACAAGATATACATTACTCTTTCTTCCTATGAATCATGAGATTAGGGATTTGGTTTTGTCTGTTTCTGTCCTTGTTCAGGATAAGTTTAACCATACACAAAGCATTGTCTGCATGTCCTATTTACTGTAACATATTCAAATACCTGAAATACAGATATTAGTAGAAAAGAGTTCTGGGATAACTCTCTCCCTCTGTTCCAGCCACTGAGCAACAGCAAGGGCACAATACTTTTTATATTTTTAAGTAAGAATGGAGAACATAAAGAAGATGAACACCAAATATTGAGATGGGACTTGGACAAAAAGATAATTTTTATTCCTTATTCTGTAGGTGGCTAATGTTTTGTTTTGGTTTTTTTTTTTTCCCTGAAACAAATAGGATTGATTTGCTCACTAGTTTATAAATACAAGTGCCGTCTTCAGCAGTTGGTTGCAAGACCAGGTAAATTTGTAAGGTTAGTGAAGCTGATCTCATTAAAGCATATAAGGTTTCTACTGTTATGTAATGCATTTGGGTTATAACCTGAGGTCCTTCTGACAATATGAAATTGGTGGGTAAGGATGGTCCCTGTTGTCCAAGTTACACTGGTTTCTTATGGTGATTTTAACTGCTGTTGGTGGTATACATCTTGGGTTTTTTTCTTGTGTTTTATTTAGGTTGCTGACACCGTGGTTGCAGTTTACTTACAAGATACCAACCAAACACTAATATTTGGAGAAACACTTGGATAGGTACAGTTCCTCACCCAGAATGCCTTTCAAAGCTGGATTAGAACTGACTGAATTGCAGAATATGACTGTCCCTGAAGATGATAACATCAGCAATGATTCAAATGATTTCACAGAGGTGGAAAACGGCCAGATAAATAGGTGAGTATTTTTCCACTGATGCTGCCTGTGCTAAGAAACACACTGTTTAAAAACAGCATTCTAATTTTCAGTATATGTCTTGAATTATTCATTACCAAGTCATGCTCCATTTGAAGATGTAATTTGAATTTCCTATGTGACATCTGTTGGGCATAGGCTGCAACAGCAGATAAAGCAAAAAGAGTGGCAATTTATTCATCGTTTTGAATCTTTGAAATTAGTCTAATAAAATGCACGAACATATAATGTAGCAAAAAGCCAACATTTTGAAATGTCTGCTTGCACACAGCAAAGAAGTAATAATAATTAAAACAATTAGACCAATGGCAGAATTTGGGGCAAATCTCTCTGTTGAGCTTTGATCTCTGATATGACAATTTAGACCTGCCTGGCTACTTCCATGCATTCAAGTTCCAGGGGCTTTACAGCTGATGTCATTGGCAGTAAATGTAGCCCCAACCTATGTTCGCAATTTGGCAAGACTAACCGGAAGCAGCTGTCGCTTCCTGAGGTGAGGGATCACAAGAACATGGTAAAACAGAGACTTACACCTAACTCATGTAAAGATTAAAAGATGCATCTATTTATCAATATTGGTGAAAATCATTAGGTTTGTTTAAATTATTAGGCTGGGTTTTTTTCTATAAACTGTACAGTCATTTCTAAAGAGCAGGCTGTTCCACCTGAGAATGATTCTTCAGGCCTTCCTGCCAGCCTCCAACAGGTGCTGAGCCATCCTGTTTATGACAAAGACCTGCTGACGGACCCTGTTTGGGTTTTGTGAGCTGTAAAACAAGGAGCTGGTTTTTGATCAAACTTCCTGTTCAAATATTGCAAACCAAGGTGGAGCATTCCAGCCCTGCCCAGCACCGATGCTACTGGGAAGCCTCCGCTGGCACGTCATCCTGCTCCTTTAGGGCTGAGCTGCTGCTGCCTGTGTTTATGGTCTTTAAAAACCTCTCTTCCTTTTAGCAGCAACTTCTCTGGCTACCTGGAGAAACTCACTTTATAGTGTGAAAACAAGATGAATAGCTGGTTTTTTCCAAGTTAGGATAGAGTCATGTGGCTCTTGCAGCCATGAGGATGGACAGGTGTAGTGGGTCTGGCTGAGCTGCTTTTCCTCATCCAGCCCTTATGCTGCAGTACTGGGAGCTGGAGGGTGTTGATAACGCACCCATGTTATGAGGAACTTGGTGGTGGATGCAGGAATAAACACTCAGCTTTGGCCATACCATGCATGTAGCAAAACCACCCAGCTGACGGGGGACCCTGCCTTGTGGCATGGGCGAGTCGCCCCAGCAGAAGGGTGCCAGCGTGCCCCCCTTCCCCCTCCTCCTCGCTGAGGGGAAGTCCTGGGGCGGTCTCCAGCTGCACCGTGTGGTGATGCGACCACAGCACAGCTGCACTGGTGAAGATTAGAGCTGGTCAGGAATTTTCTGATGCAACTGCTTTGATGGAAAGTGCCAAAACAAAACACAAACCACTTCTGTGAAAAATAAAAAAAAAAAAAAGGGGGTGAGAGAAGACAAGAGAAAGACAAAAAACCTCTCAAACGTTGCCAAAACAAAACAGTTCCAGTATGAACCTGCTTGCTTTCCTGCTGGCTCACATTGTAAGGTGAGGAGCTTAGGGGCTGATGGGGTAAATTTGCTGCCTGGAGCCTGCTGGGGATTTATATCCTTGAGAGAAGGAGTGGCTGTACTGGGCTGGCTGCGCCTCCCCAGCAATTTGGCTGGTGCTACCAGTAACTGTTACAGGGAAAAACCCCATTAATGTTTCATCTTTCAGTGAATGTTTATGGAAGGTGGGGAAGGATTGTGCCGTATGTGCCTGATCCTTTGCAGTCACAATGTGGTCTGCAGAGTTAGGGCGTAGTAAACATGGCAAGGTCTGGGTCAGATCCAGGCTGCCTGCGAAAGGCAGAAGAAAAGCAGAGTGAGAAGGAATGTGTCAGAAGCTCAGAGGCAGAATTTCTGATTATTTTTCTGGCTCTTAGGGCAGATGAATGTATTCCACAATTATCCATTCCTTTCTGGATAACTTTTCCTCTGCAGAGCATCATTTGGTTGTAGGATGTAGCCCAATACAGATGTCTATTCCTCTGCCAGGGTGCTCACGGGACAGTTAATTACTCTATTTTGTCCTGTATATCCTGCTGTGGTGTTGTTCCCCTCTGTGTCTAAACCAAGAGTTTCAAGGCAGCTCATGCTGACCACAGCTTCCACTGCAGCAGCACTTTGGCACCAGCACAGCCCCATCAGCATCCCCTGGGGCTGAGGCTGAGCCACCATTGGCCACTGCCCTGCGCGAGCACCTCCACACGGACACAGGTGATGAGCAGGCGGGCAGACCCTGCTCTCTACCCTGTGCCAAACGCATCCTGAAAGGATGTGGTTATTTCCTTTCTATAACTAGTTTGGCAAACGGCCTGTTTCCATGGAATAAGAGGTTAATGGGTATATGGAAGAACACATTTTGTGCTCCCTGGCACGTGGTGCAAGGCCTTGTGAAACATCAAAGTCCATCAAAATTAGTGGGACTTTTTCTGTTGATTTCACTTGAGCTTTAGATTAGATCTGTAATTTTCAACTAACTTCTGTTGTTGTTTCAACCTGATTAATTTTGCACTCTGTATTTTACTTTAAACATTTTTTTTCTCCCAGTGCTTATTTTTTCAAGCTCAATGTAGACCAGAGTTTTTAAGGGTCTTTTGGAAAAGGTACCCCAGGGAGAAGCTGATTCCGTGTCTGATTGTAAGCTCCAAATATTTTTTGATCTTGGAGGAAAATTCTCTAGTTTGCTTTGGATTTCCAGTCTTTTCTAGGTCTAAATATACATTTATATATGCAGTTGTATGTAGGGAGAGGATGTTGTTTGGAAGAGGCTGTACTGGGAGGAGTTTTCCTTTGTATGAAAAAGTTGTATTTCTTCTGGGAATGTCAATGAAAAGACTTGCATCAAATTCAGATGCGGATTTGGTGACTTTTAACCATGTAACCTGGTTATAAAACTTTGCCATGTCTGCACATAACTGTAAACCAGTATTTAGATGACTTCTTATCTGCAGCTATGATGGTGCTCTCAGGAAGCTACTGGCTGCATGCCTGTCTTGGTTTACAGCTACCAGTAAGCTACCAGCACCCCTTGTTTGGTTAACAAGGTACTTAGTAGGTATACCCAGTTCTGGTCAAAGTTTCATAGTCTAAGTCAGACCAAAGTTTCTTCTGCATTTCTTGTTCCTGCCTGCCCTGGAAATCTTTGCATTTGCTCAAGTCAGCGTTCAGTTTAAGAAGCCGCCTGAGGATAAAGTTCTGTAATCTTGGCAAATTAGTTTTCCCTAACAAATGTTTAAGACATCGTCAAATATAATTTAAATTAAATTATGTTTCAACATATCTGAGATGGCTAACTGGTTTTTGGCTAACTCTGCTTAGCCAAAATGGTTAGCTTGGGGATAGCACCTTAATCAAACATTTCTCATATAAATCCTTTGATAAATTAAATTTGGAAACCACAGTTAAACGTGGTCCTTTTAAAATAACTTTATCGATAAGACTTAAGTTTCTATTTTGCAGTAAATCAAACCAGGAAAATAATTAGATGTATTAGATTACATTCTTTCCAAGCCAACAATGAGGCTTCATGCATCATAAGGATGAGCTGATTATTTTCTGGCCAGGATATTTTATTAATGTATCTGAAAAGTTTTGCGTAAGCTCTTCATACTCAACTGTGATGCAGGAAACACAACAGGAAAGCAGAAACCTATAGGAATAGATTATGTCCTTTAATGATGAGTAAAGCATTCAAAATTAAGACAACAAACGACACAAATGAATTTCATGCTTGTCAGAGAGACGCAAGGCTTTGATGGCACAGACGGTCCTACTGTGCATTTCCACAGCACCTGTCACAGTGGCCTCTAGTCCTTAGGAGGGCTGGGAGAGGCTGCAGTAAACAGTCGTTTCATTTCATTCGGGTCATATTTATAAAGGTCAAATATACAACATTCTGTGACAATGACTAGCTCATTTTCTAAGCACATCTATTAAGCAGAGCAGATGCATGTCACAGTTTAACCAGAAATTCCAGTGTTCCAACATATGTTACTTTTCAAATGCAATAGGGGAACAAACCCCACTGAAAAAAAAAAAAAATCTGTTCAATCCATTGGATTACCTTCCCCTTACTTTGTGTTTTTTGTTGTTTGGTTGGGTTTTTTTAATTATTATTCTTTTTAAAATTTTATTTAAATTCAGTTATACATTCTATTTACGGAAACCTCACTCTGTCATATGGTACCACCTACTGAGCATGGTCCTGAGGCAACCTTCTCGTCTGGACTTGCAGGTTAAATTGTCTGCAATAGCAAATGCAACTAACTTGGATCAATATATCAAATCAGGCTAACTTTCTTAAAGTTCCATCCAAAAGGAAAGAATGTGTTTGTTGGCCACAGAAGATACCAGTTCTCCAGAAGCTGTTTAGTCTGTCAGAAGTATTCTAATGGAAAGTCCCACAGTCACTTTATATTCAAGCAATATTACACAAGTGTTGTCTTTATCATGTGTTAGTTCTTTAACAATAATTTTCATTGAACTTTAATACCATGTGGCAATAATAATATTATCTACACAATTGTTATTTTTGTAATTGTTAAGGGGGACTGGCTGCAGAGGGATGAGGAAAACTGGGGGGAGCAGCCTAGTTACTTCTATCACTGACAAAATCTAAAATGACACATGATCTCCATAAATGACAGAAGAAGGCAAAGTCCACAGATGTTCCCAGCAGCACTTACAAATCCAAAAGAGACAAAACTCTTCTCTGTGCTGTGCCTGTACAAATTGCCTGCAGGGTGTTTCTAGAGAAAGCTGGAATGTCTTTTTCAAACCATTCACACTCTGCTGCCTGTGTTCAAGAGATGAGCTTTAAACAGACGTAAAAAAAAAAAAAAAGAAAAAGAAAAAAAAAAAGGCACATGCTCTCAATTGAGTTGAGATTTCATTCCATGAGGATGAAATACCTACACGGTGAGCTTTGGAAAGTTAATTTTGGATCAGTCTACCTTAGAAGTGGTTACTTTTCACTTCTTAAAGCAGTGGGAGAGGTTCAGCCATCTATTCCAACTGTGTTAGGGCTGGTAAACCTGGCACAGTGTCTATGTTCTGCAGCAAATCCATTGCTGAAGTTAGTAGGTTGAAAAGTATAGGAGAAGCTTACAGTTGGTTTTTACTGATACAAGGGAAGTCAACGGGTAGGAGTCAAAGTTGCAACAAACCCAGCAGAAATACTACATACATTTTGCCAGGTAAGGCTGGATTCAGAGGATAAACTAAAAATGTGTATGTCATACACAAAAATGTTGACAACTTAGGGCCCAGTGTTGTCAGCTGTGGAAGCCAAGTCAGCAGCATTACAACTGCATGATTTTGGCATACCCTTAGAAGCTGTGATAGCGTTTCTTGCTTGTAATTGAGCCACATCCAGGGTAGTAGGGAAGTTCAATAGAGCTGTGTCTTTATGAGTTCATGGTTATATTGCCAGCCTGAATACCACTGAACATACTCAAATGATGCACAGTCTTGAGTCACAGTTTGAACTATACATCCCTGGCCAGTAAACGTTCTCAGCTGTGGGAAAAAAAAATAGTGGTGCTGCACTATGTGTTCAGTGTATTGTTTGTCTGGTTCAATTTAAGAAGAGCCACCTGAATTTACTTAGAGCAAAAAGAGCCTCTGACACTTGGTGACAGCCCCTGGTTAGGTATGTAACACGTACAGTGGCTGATGCATTAGCCAGTGCAGCCTAAGAACCATCTGTGGATTAACAAAGATGCCAGGGACTTAATTGTGCATAAACCTTGAAAAGATGAAAAGCTGAAAGAATGTAAATGATGAAAAGCTTTGTACAAACTAAAAGGTTTGCTGAAGACAGGATCTGGGAGAAAACAACAGCTTATCCAAATCAGAAGTGTCATAAATCCCAAGGATACCAACACAGCTGCAGGTGGCAAATCCTGTTCTGGTGACTGCCAAGTTCGTAAATGTGGATATATCAAGGACATAGAACAAGTAAAGCGTACAGAGAAAGTAAAGCTGTTTATTCCATGTTTCCCTGCACAGAAGTGTTTAATTTTGCAGTATGGTGAAAACAGTATTGCATTTTCAGAGACACTTAGAATCTGTGAGCCCTGAACAGTGTTATCAACAGAGCAAGTCACCCAGTTCAGGATGGTCTGGGCAGTGCTGGCTGTGTGCTGTACCTCTTCATCCTCTTAAGTCCAGCCACACCTACCCTACAGCGGTAACTGAGGGTTTCTTAGGGTGCCACACTGTCACCCAAAACTGAGGAAACAGACAGGTTCTTTTAGGAATCCTTGGCAGAATGATGACTGCACTATATCATAGTTACAATTAAAACCTAATTTTCTTACCAGGATATTATGATAAGTGTAGCACAGAATTTATGATTAGAATGGCACAGGATTTCTACAAGAAAAATCAAAGTATTACAATATATAAGTAGCATCATACAGAATTTATAATACAACTTAATTTAAGATTTCGAGTCACCTGGACCCCCGGCAGATTGGGTCAAGTCTTAATACATTTCTTTCTGTATCAGTATAACAATCATAATCTAGACTAGAAAATCATATAAAAGAAGGTGAGTCAATCCCTCAGTCCTCAGAGGAAGCAGAAGATGGTGGGGGTGTACATGGCCACTGGAAGGTCCTGGGTCTCACTGTCCAGCAGCAGCTCTGGTCCAAGCTCCCACTTAGGACTTGTAACTGATTTTAGAGACAGTGCTCCAGGTGATGTTACACTTCCCTCTTCTGTGAGGGGATCATCAGCACCATCTCACGGGCTGGGTGCCTGGGATCTTCAAGGCTGGCAAGGAAGGGAGTAATCAAGCTGGCGCCCAGGGGTCTTGAGGCCGATAAGGATAGGAAGAAGAAATCTGTTTGCTTTGTTTGCTTGGTTCACAGGACCTTCACGGTCTGATAATGAGGGAAAGGGAATGAATACATGACCAGCTCAGTCACAGAGAATGGCTGCTTACCTTATGAAATGGTGTTAGTTATGCTAACTGTATGAGCAGGGGTCAGGAGCAGGGGGTACCGGTCACACTCATCTGTGCACAACACCTGGAGAAGTATCTCCTCTTAGTTTCTATAGAAAAAAATTACTGTCAACAAAATTGGTCCTGCTGCTTTACTATATTGCCTAAAAGACCATTTTCTATATATATGTTTATCCTGATCTTGTGCTAGTGTTACCTTTATTGATGCTCAATGTACGCTGGTATCAGTGAAGCTTAATCTGACTCATTAAATAGTTATGAGTTTGACCTCTTTTCACATACAGCTTTTATGTGTTGCTTATTTTGTAATCACATGGTGCTCATTGAATTAATGTACTTCTAAACACTTGCTGGAATAAATCCTCTGATTTTTTTCAGCAAGTTTATTTCAGACCGAGAAAGCAGAAGAAGTCTAACAAACAGCCACCTGGAGAAGAAGAAATGTGATGAATATGTAAGTCTCTCTTGCTGCTCTATTTCCCTGTCAAAATGAACTGAATGTTGTGTAAATGAAGGGCTTTTACACATGGTCTTCAAAAGTGCTGGGCACACAAAATTATAACTTTAATTTGAGCTCCAGTAGGAACTGCCTGTGCTCAGCACTTAAAAAAACCCCAAAAAACAAAAACAAAACAAACAACAAAAAAAAAAGAAAAACAAACAAAAAACACCCAAACAAGCAAAAAACCATCAAAGAAACCAAAACACACAAAACCAAACAAACAAACAAAACTGAAACAAAAAAAAAAACCTATAACCCAAAACAAATAAAAAACAAAAACCCAACTCGTAAAACCCGAGCGTTTTGGTCAAGTCAAGGGAATCTCTCTGGCTTGTGTTGGGCAGCAAGTTTTGATGGTTTCTTATGGCCTCACAATGTATAAATCATGTTCCTAGGATGTTTCAGAGGTGTAGTGAAAGATGGGATTTAAAATTTAAAGTGTAGTATGAACTGTGTATTGCCTATACTGTTTATACCAGTTTGCAAAATCTATAGGACAGAGATCAGAGTGTAGCTGTGACAGGGTACAGTGATGATTTTTCCTCTTTCAAACCAATTTTTATTAAGTTGTTTCCACAGCAGTAGTTACTTATATCCGATACATTGCTAAATGTGGGGTTTGAAGCATAGATCCATTCCTTTGCTCTTTTCAAAGCTATTGCTGACACATCTCTCCTCTCCAGATCCCAGGAACTACTTCACTGGGGATGTCTGTCTTCAACCTCAGCAATGCAATTATGGGCAGTGGGATTTTGGGTCTGGCTTTTGCCTTGGCCAACACAGGAATTCTCCTTTTTCTGTAAGTATTTGCGTGGTGAGTACCCGATCTCCGTGCAGTTTCACTATGTTTAAAGAAAGTGTGTGCTGCCAGCAAGCAGCAGAATTTATAGTCCATCTGTAATCAAGTACAGCATTCAAGCCTGAAAATATTAGATAAAAGTTTCAGACATTTTGTTTTCAGTCAGTTTTATTTTGGGGGGAGGAAAAGCCACTCCTTGTAATGCTAGAGCAAATTAAGTCCGTATTAGTTACTACAGACCTGAGCCTAGCCAGGGATTTTTCATATGGTTCACAAGCTACACATACTTTGGAAATATTCAGTAGTAACAGTTGCAGTGGGATAGTACCTAGTTCTTACTTGTGTCGTGGGATCTCCAGAGCTTTCATCAAGACATTGTGTAATAACTACTTTTTTAAAACAAACAAAAAAAGAGAATATTTATATTCCTTTATATGTTATATATAATATTTTCATCTCACTCCCACAGCTTCTTCAGTTTCCTATGTGAGAGTCCTCGAAAGCCAACATAAATATAGCCAAGATTTTAGTATAAAAAAAGAGTTGAGGCAGAGCACTTAACTCTGGAAAAAAAAAAAAGAGGCATTTTGTAAAGGAGAATTTTATAGTTTAAAAATGAAACAGTGCCAGTGAATGAGTAAGACACAGTGTTATTCTGTGTTATTCTGGATCACAGTATGAGACGTTTCATTGTGAAAAGTAATTGTTAAGAAATCAGTCGGGAATTGTGTGCAGATGAATATTCATTGAGGGAAGAAATACAATAATTTACAATCTTTGAGAACTGTCAACACATTTATTGAGTTTAGAGTTTACTCTGAAGAGGTTTAATTTCTTGAATGTCAAATCTAAAAATCTAGAACCTTTTACTATTTCTTAGGTTTTTGGGAAGTGCATAATATAAGCCCTGTATATAGCAACGAGGATGGCACAAGGGGTACATATAGCCATCTGCTCTGGGGTTTTGTGCCAGGATAGCAACATCCATGATGCCATCTTAAAATTTGCTGTGGCTGGCTAAAATCTACGAATAATCCAAGGAGTTAATCTGTTTACATTAAGAATATACAAAGTTTTATAATTGCGTTGTCAATAAGCTAGGCTATAAACTAGCTGGACTGTAGGTCTTTCTTATGCAGAGCGACTGAGTTTGTTTTATATTTGCTGCTTTTTTTACCTAGTACTCTAACCTGTATATGATACTTCACCCATGCTCTAAAAAGCACATTTCTGAGGGCACAGACTGGTTTTTGCAAAAACTACTGTAACCAGGAGGAAAAAAAAGTTATCTCTCTTGTTACTACTTCTGTGATAATAGTGTCTCAGCCAAGGACCACCCTCAGTTTCTTTTTACTGCTTTAGTTCTCTATAATCTCATCCTCTTCTCATTTTTTCAGCAGTTTTTCATGAGAATGAAGTGAAATGTGTTTTCTCTAAAGGATGTAAAAAGGCAGTTTCTTTTCAGTGAAGTAGATCAGACCAGTGATGTGAACACCAGAGAAACTTCTAACAATGGTGACTGGTCTCGTCTTGGCCCAAGCAGTGAGTGTGTAGATCTGTACCGCCACATTGTACAAAAAACTGCCAAACCTGATTGTAGAGATTTTATACAGTAAATAACAGCATTATTCTCTACAGAATTAACTGTGTGTATTTAAAAGTGGATAATTATTTTTGTTAGCTTTATAATGCCTTTAGATCTCTTGGCCTGGAGATAGACCAGCCCGCTGACATCAAAGGTAAGGAAGCTAGCGGGACCTAACGGACCAGGCTAGCAGAGCTGTCCCCTTTGAAGCCTGGAGATACAGGATCCTAATGTGTTGTCTGTAATTATGCCTGAAAATTACAGTGCTTTAAATGTTCCATTAACATGCAGCAATCTCGGAATTAAACATAGCCCATTAGAGTTAGGTTTTTTCCTCACACTCTTAGTCTGTTGTCATTATCAAAGGTAGATCTTAGAACAATTTCTGCTTTACAATTGACTAAAGATAGAGTCCTAGCAATACTTTAATAGCTTTTTGCACATAAGAAAGCACTTAAATTAATTGTTCTTGAGTAGCAGAGTTCTGGAAAGTTTCTAGGTTGCTTTATCCAGTATTAGCATGCACCATCCCAGGAAAGTAGAAAGCAGAGGTGGAAAAATGAAAGGAGCATTTCCAGTGCTAACAAGGCAGACCCATCCTGATTTCCACTCTCCTGCAGTGTGAAGTGTGCATTGCCGAGCACACCTGAATCACTTCAGATCCTATATTCTTGGCATAAGACATGCAAAATAAATATGGCAATGAGTATATACTCTAACATCCTCTTTGCATAACTTAGCAGCACAGCAAAGCGTCATGCTTTCTAGGCAAAACAACTGAAGTAGGAACTCAGAGGAACTTAATCCCAGTATTGTTGATAACTACAGCCTGGGAGAAAACCTTGCTGCATAAAGATGGCACAAAAGGCTTAGAAAGTTAGATATGAGCCAGACTACTTAGGGATGGCAGGAGCACTCATCACTGCCTGTGGTTTCATCCTGGACATCCAGGACCAGAGTGATGGATCACATTGCGGAGACATACAAGCTGGCCAAGTACAAGGTGCCTGCATGTGATTTGAAAAACCCTGCTGAGGCACAGAGGCTTGTTAGATGAGGGATAGTATGATACTACAGCTGAAGTTTCACACTGCTTTCTGCAGCTGCTTCTGCTAGGGTTGGCTGGAAGCAGTGATGAAGGTGGAGGAGTGACTTTGTAGCCTGGCAGACCAGCCCTCTGGGAAGACTGACAGTGGCAAAGCCCATACTCTGCCATGCTATTCTGTACCCAATACCTTATAAGGGTTCAGAGCTGTTCTGTGCAATAAGGCAAGTGCCTGCATGTGTCTCACAGGTCTTCTGGCTCCAAAGACTGGGACTCCACATAGGGCTGAGGAGTGTTTCAGCTGACCTGGTGATGTGGCAGATGGGAGCAAATAGCAATGGTATCACAGGAACAATTTGTTCTGCCCTGTGCTGTCTCAGTCCCCTGCCCCAAACTGTTTATTCTGGATTTGTTGGGGGGAGGTGACTTTTACATGTGCTGGTTGGTACATAGCTGCCAGCATTTCTTTAAAAGCAGGCAAAATAAAAAATAGTGGAGTGCTTTAGGGACTACAGTGAGAGCTCCCCTGCTTCTGTTTTGAATTTGTGCAGAACGAGTGGCATGGACATTTTCATTCCTTTCCAAGGGGTGGTTCTGGCATGAATATCCCTGTCCATACCACAATCCTAACACAAACAAGTTTTTCATACAGCACTAATGAAAATGCCAAGTGTCTCAGTAAGAACCCTATGGGGAGCTAAGGACAACAGATCAGATAAATACCTGGCTGCTTGGGAGTGTTATTTTTACCACTGCAAAGGCTCCATGAGTTCAGACCTTGAAAAACAGGAGCTTTTAATATTAAAATAAACTTGATGCTGGCATGTGGTGCTGGAGCCATTTGGTTCTGGGAGTGAGTCAGCCCAGCAGCTGAGCACTGGAGGCTGTGAGCACCATGGCTGCAGGCAGACAGAGAGAGGTTGAACAACTCAGCAGGGAATAGGGACAGGAGCAGGGCTTAGCAAATCTGTAAAAAATGGAGCGGAGTGACCTCAGCCAATACAAGCTCCCTTCCCTTCTCCACCTTCTGGAGGAGAAACACCCTTTGGGCTGTACAAAGAGTGTGTTGTTATTGTCAACCATCATTCTTCATTGGCAAAAGAACAGTTCCTCCTATCACCTCATTATGTTTCTCCCCACTCCTTTGGCCCCAAGAAACTTGTGGGTCATTACTTGGTGCTAAAGTATTTCTAGGCTAAAACAATAAAAAAGCCTGGGGAGGGGGGAGGGGTAGGGGAGGGAGGAGGCTTCACATCCTGTTCTTTTTATGTATTCCTATGAAAAAGGTGTGTTGTTGCCCGTCTATGGCAGCAGCTTGTTTTCTTTTAATTTTAGGCTTGTTTTTCTCAGTGTCCTGAGGGTAGTTGTCATAATAAAGAGAGGAATTGCCAACAGATTGTCTGAATGCTCTTCACACACATCGTGAAAACATCGTCAGGTGTTTGTGTGTCAGAGTGTTGGAAGGGAAGGCACACGTGGTGCTTGGCTTAAAGACATAGAGCAGTGAGCAAATGTGTTTTTATGCACTTAGCCCTCGGCACTGGCTAATTATCATTTGTGCCAGCAAGTTCCCTACACAGACAGTTTGGTCATTATTTCCTGCAATTCTTCTACATGAAGTCAAACTATAGATCACAGCAGAGCACGAGTGACATCAGAGAGGGAACACAACTCCCCACCTAGATGAAGTATAAGCCTTTGGTTTCTGCATTTATTCCCAAGGGAAGCCAGCTGGGCCTTAACTTCCCTCCTCTTCCGCTTCCTTGGGTACTGAGAAACACATAAAAAAGCCATTTGGGCACCCCTTTGGTAACATATGGAATAGGTCCTAGGAAAAAATGCTTCCTTTTGGTATGGAAGTGCTTAAATAGGGGACTTCCTTTTGAAATTTGTACTCTGCTTCCAGAAAAAAACTTCCGAGTGGGTGGTGAGGGACATACCTGGCTCATCCCTGCTCTGATTAAATCTTAATTCCTACCCAGTAAAACATCTTTATTCTTGCTTCTTTCAATATGGGGAGGTGTTAACACTGACAGGCTGCACTCTGCAGCTACACTGAGTTTTATTTGGTTGAATCCCTTTGCATTCAAGGCTTTTTACTTCCACGGCGGTATGGTGCAAATGCATATAGTGTGTGGATCGCATGTATTTTTAGGGTTTTTGCATTGTCAAAAGAGCGTAAAAATTATCTTGGAGTCAATAGGACTATGACATGATGTGAAATATTGCATTGTTAGAGCTCACCTCTTCCAGTAAGCTTTATTTTCCATTCTTTTGTAGGCTGCTTTTGGTTTCAGTGACACTGTTGTCCATTTATTCAATATATCTCCTGTTGGTGTGTTCAAAGGAAACAGGTAATTTAATATGATATTATACCATTTCAGTAGAACTGTAAAGAACAAGAGGTGAAAAGCGCTCAAATAAGGCCAGATGCTTTGTGTAAGGAGGAGTTTCTACCACTTTACTGACATAATAGAATTAGGCCTAACACATTTTGGGTCAGAAGCCCAGAATTAACAAGAGTTTACGACATGACAATGGAGAACAGCATATGACCATCATTATAAAGAGAAAACACCAAAAGAGTGAATTCTGCTACTGTGAAATGTTGTCTTCAGTGAGCAAGAAGGAACAGCTCATATAGTTTCTTTGCATTACAAAACAAATTACAAGTGAAATACAATGAATCTTTAACTATGATGAAGCTTACATGGAAATACAGTCCATCCTTAATGGTTAGTATGAAATTCCTGGTAGCCTTTGTGGTTTAGTAGGAGATTTCCTAGAAGAAAATAAAAGGAAACATTTCCTCCACAGAGAGAAGTGTATCAGTAAGCAAAATATATTCTAAACACAGAAATTAGAAGTTACCTACAGTGTTAAATGTCACTGTGCTCTGAAGCACAAGGATCTCTTTCCTTGGGTAACAATCTCTGAAGCCAGATATTTGAAATTATCTGTGCACAAGAGCACTGTAATATTTTAATATGTACTTTGGACACACATGTTACTGTCATAGCATGTGTAACAGCAGCAACTGCCTGTTTAAATTAGGTACATGTGCCTAATTGTGGACACTTTTGTGCTCTGTTAGTTCCTAAAAGCTAAGCTGACTTCTATGCTGATGAGACATTTAAGCTCAAACTTACTGTTTATACAAGCTTCAAAGCAGAAATGTCAGCTGTAAGGAAATATAGAGAAAACCAAACAATGGGATGCATTTAAAAAATTATCTGTACAGAGTAACAACTGCAGTATTTCTCTCTCTGTTCTCATGTACTTCACCATCTTCATAATGTCCAGTCTTTTTCTCAGCCTAAATCACAACCAGTGAAAAAAACATTTAAGAGAAACACAACTCAAGCAATAGAATAGTTTCCTAAGCTTGACAGATATTTAAAAAGACGTTTTAGTTATAATTTACACCTTTCCCTGCTTTTACCAAAAACGCCACACTGCAAATTCACACGTTAAGGTTCATCATTAGAAATTGTAAATCATCCTGTAAACCAGTGGTTGTCCCCACTGGATGATGAGTCAAAGCAGGCAAAATTGCAGAGTAGCATTACTGTGTCTGCTGTGGCCGGTCTGCCCATGCTGACCCATGGATCCTGCAGTACTCAGTTTTGTCTGGAGAGGAGGCTTTCCATGACATTCTCATTGAGGGCACAAACCTAATATGCCAGGATGGGGATACCACCAGAACGCAGTGTGTCACTAGAGGTATAGACAGACTCATTAAAGGGCTGTAATAGCCTCATTAAGAGCTTCAATTTCAGAAGTGACTGGCAGCCAACAATAACATTTAGAGATGTCAGGAAAACATTCCTACATAAGCTTCAGCCATAGTATGACAAGAGAGCTCTCTACTTGCAAAGGACAGATACGGCTGCACAGATGGGTGGTTAGCTGAAAAGGAATCATAAGTGTTTCAATTCAACAGCTTTTGCTGGTGTATTTGTTACCTTTCTCCTCTTTTCTTTTCACGCAGGATGTATGGTGTATGAAAAGCTGGGTGAACAGGTCTTTGGTACCCCAGGGAAAATGATTGTCTTTGGATCTACATCTCTCCAGAACGTTGGAGGTAAAGGAGATGAGGGGTATGGAAAAACAAAACCCAGGAAAATCTTAATAATGATATGGCTGCCAACCAGTCAGGTTCCTCCTTCTCTCTGTGACATTTTGGGAATTTCATGCTCCTCAACATCGGTGTGGCTAACACTTTGCATGCAGCCCTTTAAAAATGCCGCATTACTGAATGATCAGTAGTTAACACTCAATTATAGTTCAGGGTCTTCTATCATCAGACAGTGGGAAGAGGTTCAGGATGCTTCTCTGTACATGTTCTGCAAAACATTTTCTAAACTGACTTTCTTCTTCCTGCAGCAATGTTGAGCTATCTCTTCATAGTCAAAAATGAGCTACCTTCTGCCATAAAGTTTCTAATGGGAAAAGAAGAATCTTTTTCGTAAGTTAAATTAATTTTGATTAGATTATAGAATTTAACATTGTGTAGATAAGTCTATGTTTATAAAAGCTCTTAAGTATTGGATACTCTTTAGATTTGTCAAAGTAGATTTTCACGGGAATATCTCAGGGGGTTAATAAAAATGAGGACAACTTTGGGAAGGAAAGGAAGATGGATAGGAAATGAAAGGTTAAGTAATCGGTAATTACTCTCTTTGTACACCAAATTTTCATGAAGAACTGTGATTTATACAAACCTCTTATCATAGCATCCAATCTTTTACAGTGTTAGGCAACACCTGAAGATATTTGGGACAGTGTAAGTTTAAGACACTATGTATTTTCTTACAGCATCTTAAATGATTTTGCTCCTGAAGCACTCTCCATAGTATGAAATTCTTCGATGCTAGACAGCATATGACAATGGCAGAATATTAGATTTCTACCACTTATTACTCCTTGACATTTAAACAACTTCTTTAATAGAGGGGTGGTATTTCTTTATAGTAGTAAATATCCTTTGCAAAGGGTTATATGGTGTGCTGTAGTGCAGAAGGAGGAGGTAGGGAACTCATTCTTCAGTCTTTCATACTAAATTGGACCAAGCAGTGGAAATAGGTCATACAGAATGTTACCAACATTGCCCCTTCTCCCTTTTCTTGCTTTCCAGCAAGATTAAAAGCACTTTGCTGGAAGGAGATGCAACCTTGGGCTGGTTAGTGTGTGCCCGCTGTGCTGTATGTGTGGCCTTTTGCATGACCTTTCCTCATCGTGGCAGGGTGGCTTATATCAGGTTGCAGAGGGTGTTGTTCTGCCTCTCAGTCCCACTCACTGATCTCAGCAGCAGAGTGATGTTTTGTCTAGTGACTATGAAATCTGCTGTATCTGAGTCAGATCATAAGGGCTGGGTACTTAAATCAGTCTAAAAAGTTTAGATGTGGCCCCATCTGTCCATTTGTAGGACCTTGTAGGATAAGGAGACCAAAGGTAATCCTGTAACTGCAGTAATCAAAAAGGATGACTATGAGGAAAACCAGAGACGGTTTCAGGTGTGCTCACGGTGGTGTTTTTTTTTTTAATGTTTTATGCAGGGCATGGTATGTGGATGGGCGGATTCTTGTTGTCACAGTGACGTTTGGTATAATCCTTCCTTTATGTCTCCTTAAGAACTTAGGTAAGATGCAAATGCCATTGTGGGAATAAAAAAAAGGAGCCCAGAGATAATGCCACTGCCAGCCACACTGGCAACTCAACTTTTTTTAAAAAAGATGCTCTCATTATATTCTAATCAGCCTCCTTGGTCCAGGAACAACCTGTGTTTTGCGCATCTTGGAACAAGTAGGTCTAAATTGTCACAGCAGTTTCACTTGGTATAAACCAGCTTTATCCATAGAATTGTGAAAAATAATTTTTAAAATTATATTTAAGAGTGCCTTCATTTCATAAGGCAATTCTCTTTTATGTGCAGCCTGTAAAAATAAGTTCACAAATTGTGAGATTACAAAAAAAATCTTCCTTTTCTACCGTCATCGAAATTTTTAGTGAGACGAGGTTAATTGGTCTTTGAAGTAAGATGTATATAGAGGATTGCACTTTCAAACGTATTTGAGTCCACTGCCACTAGGTACACTGGAGTCCTGTTGGGATCTTTCTTTCGAGAAAATAAGCCATACTCAGCTGAGGTAGCTCATATCAGGGAATGTGGGTAGCATTCTGATTGCAATTGCACATTTTCAGGTTTGTGTCTATTATCGGAGCCCCTTTCAAAAGTAAAATTAGTTCAACTGTTGTAAAAGTGACACTCGGGAAGTCAAACCAGTCAGAGTAAAGCTCAGGTCTTTCTGAAGGCCAGGAGGCTCGCAGTGTGGGAGACTCCTACACCAATAGGACATACTTTTGTCCTGCCCAGAAGCTCATGATACATATTAAGTGTATAATACATTTAAACACTTCATGAAGCAGAATGAAAAGAATGAAAACCCAAGATATGGCTAAGAAAATAATTTTTTACGAGATTTCCTTTAAATTTCTTTCAGGGTATCTTGGCTATACCAGTGGATTTTCATTAAGCTGCATGGTATTTTTCCTGGTAGTGGTAAGTTCAGCTTGCTTTCTTTGTTGGATAAGAGTGACTTGATAAGATATTCACAATTTCTCTGATTTTTTTAATTTTAATTTGCTTTTTATTATTATTTTTAGCAATTAGGTGTCTTCTGCTCTCATTCTAGGTTATTTACAAGAAGTTTCAAATTCCCTGTGGTGGATCGGAACTAAATGCAACATCATCTATCCTATCAAATAGCTCAGCACATGAACATATGTGTAAGCCAAAGTATGTTATCTTTAATTCCAAGGTATGTTTCTTTTTATAATATTTATTTTTCATTCACATAATATATACACCTACACCCTGTGTTCTTAATCCAATCAACACCACACAGGGCTTGATTCTCCATGCTTCCACTCATGCTCCAGTGGTGAATTCCCAATGGGCCTCCTCACCCAGTCTTATGGAGACGCTATGTGGAATGTACCTCCTTGCAGTCGTGCTCTGCCCTGGTAGTAGATGTGCTAAGGCTGAACGCCCAGGCTACCACCAGACAATTAATGCTTTATTTGGACACTTTTCCTTTCCACTACTTCTCACTATCTGTGCTGCAACTGTGCCTTTAGGCTGTAGCTCAGTGGAGGCTGAGTAAGCCATTCCTGCACCCAAAGCCTAGAAGTAATCCCTCTGTCCTTCTGCACACAAACCACTTCTTTGTGATGGGATATGTGTTTCTGTAACCATATGGTAAACTGGATTGTGAAAAGGATACAGTTGAAAGCTAATCCAGCAAAAATTTGATTGCCTTTCAGCTGGATGCTTTCCTCCATCACCACACAGCTGCAGGAAAAGTTGTGCCAAGAGAATGTGAAAGAGCAACTGGCGGTAGCTGTGGGAGCAGGAGGATTGCTCCTGTCAGCTGTGCTGGGGTGCACTGCTTGATAAACAGCCCTGGATCCAGCAGGGCAGGGTCCTCAGGGTGTCACAGTTGCATTCATAGGGAATGCACGTGTGTAACATATGAATGCAAAAATTATTTTTTTTTTAAATTCATCCTAACAGATTCAGTTGAAGAAACCAATTTGGGCACTTGTCTTTAATTTCAGGTAGCCATCAGCCCAAATCCTGTGTAACAGACCAGGAATTAGTTAACTTGGTGTTCAGTAGCAGCTTAAGTGTACGTATATTTTAGATAGTGTTGAAGGGTTGTCTTCTCCTACAGTAAGTGTCAGTGTCTGCCTCAGAGTCGATAGAGGCACATCAGGGGGATCTGTCCATCTGAATTAGGCATGCTGGAGCTGAACTTTAGAGGTTTGCCCTTGGGGACAACATCTGGCCAAGCATTTTAACAATGTTGGTGTATGAGAGGAGAGACGGTTTCACAGAATCAGAGGATGGCTGAGGTTGGCAGGGACCTCTGGAGATCATTTGCTCAAGCCAGGCCACTTAGAGCTGTTTGCCAGCATGGTGTCTAGGCAACTTCTGAATATCTCCTTGAATGGAGACTCCACAACAGTAACATGATGTGAGTGAAAGAGAGGAGGTGGCACAGACCTGGGTGAGGAAGGAAAGCAAACCGAGTATTTACCCTATCTGTTGGGCCTGAAGTGTACCCCAAGACAGTTTCTGTGGGAACGGGATGCCTGTGGCCAGCACAAGCAGATATCAGAGGGCCAAGGATTACTGCATGTAGGGATGTAGTCATTTTGTCCTCTCAGGAGAGCCTACTTTTCGTGCAATCTCTGCTTCTAAGCATTCCCTGAGGAGAATAGAAGTGCTTGGTCACTGAGATAATTTGTGAAGTTTGGCTGTATGCTGAGGACTGAATCCACTCAGGTTTTTGGTGGAGAAGGGCTGAGGTCCCCCCCCAGAGGCCTCCTGCGCTTCCTGGTGACGTAACAGTCTCTCTCTTTCCCCAAGGAAAAACATGCTCCCTCCACAGCCCTCCTAGACCTTTTATTGGCCTGGGAAATGAAGGGACTCAGTCTGGTACCTTGAAATATCCATTTATTTGTAAGTTCTGCATTCCTCTTCTCTTTTCTTACAGTCTGGATATGGGCTTCCTCTTCAGGACTTCAGCCTTAGCACCACGGGTGCGCACCCCTCTCCAAGCCAAGGCAGGGTAGCGTAGCGGTGACTCACCATATGTCCCTGTTACGCGTGACGGTGTGCTAGTAATGGTAACAGTAGGCGGGCAGGGAAACCCATCCCAGGGAACAAAACCAGCAGCCACATGGCGTCCAGTGCTGCGCTCTGCAAGCAGAGTCATGACTGTGCTTGCACGACCAACACGAAGACTTTGTCCTCCTGTTGAAAGAGCACTGCTCCCCGTATTTCATTAAATATGTGCTAACTGATAGGTCTTCTGCCTTCTCTGGAGGCTTTCAATGTTTGCTTGAATAGTCCAGATTGTTGGGAGCTGAGGTAGTTGAACACAGATAACTTCTTCATGCTGCTGGAGAAATATTTCTTCTTAACTTCTTTTCTGAAATTCTCTCCGAACAGACCGTGTATGCTTTGCCCACCATTGCTTTTGCATTTGTGTGCCACCCATCAGTCCTTCCAATTTACAGCGAACTTAAAGAGTAAGCCCTTTTCTTTTCTTTTACCCCAGTTAATTGTTTTGAACTGCTTTACACAGAAAATGTCAGCGCAGAAGTGCTCTGAGTCATTCATGCCATTTGGAGGAGATGAGCTTTAATAACACCCAACAAGCCAGCGAGCATGGCTGTCAGCTAGGAAATCTGGCCTCCCAGGCGTGCTGCTGGGGTGGGGTGAGAGAGGCTGAGGATAATGCAATACTTAGGGAGTTTTCTCTGGAAGTACACAGCACCCTGGGGAGAGCAGAGTTGTGCTGGTTGTCATTTGGCATAGGAGAGAGGTGTGTGTTCAGCTAACGGCATTTGTTCCAGTGCAACTAAAACACTGTTGCGGTAGCCGTAGAAAGAAGTACTGTCAGACTCACCAGCACTAAAAGACCTTTGCTGGTATGGCTGTCTCACTGACACCTCCAGCTGGGCAGGGCTGGGGGAAGTAGCAGACCAACCCTGCTGCAACATCACTGGCAACCCTGGGGGGCTGCAAGGGGGTTCTGGGTCATGGGGGGAGCCCCAGGATAGAGGTCAGAGACAGCCAGAATCATGGGTGCCCTCAGGTCTTGGCCACTTTCTGGGTGCTTTGAGTTTCAAGTGATTTCAGCAGGTTCCAAATGCCTATTTAGGGCATCCTTCTGTGGATTTAAAAGTCTAAGCTTAGGTACTGGAATATAAATATTTCAGAAAAAATATCTAGAAATTAAAAGTTTACACTTAACCTATTTTACAGGTCTACAGTGGTCTGCATACATTCAGTATTTTCTAGCCATGGGGATACAAATACTTCTCTGCAAGCATTCAGAATGTTTTTTTTTCCCTCTGTATAATTTTACTCTCTCTTTATTTTGACCTTTTAATTTAATTATTGAAGTGTCTAAGGGCTGCCCCGCTCCACTGTGCCTCACCCTTCACTCTGTTTGAACGAGTATGGACAGGGAGAAGAGCCACAGTGGGGACCCACCATTTCTGGACTTAAAGCCCCAAGAAGGGTCCATTTCCCCAGTCCTTCTTTTGCTTGTACAGCTGTCAGTTAATTCCTTGTTTAAATGAAAATGCATTCATGAGTCCCCCAGAATTACTGTGTTTATGCAAAAACTTATACATTTTTAAACAGCTATTGAAAAATCCAGCCCAACCATTTTTACACGTTCTTTTCTTTCTTTTTTTTCTCCAGACGTTCACAGAAGAAAATGCAGTTGGTTTCAAATATCTCATTTTTTGCCATGTTTGTGATGTACTTTATGACTGCCATATTTGGCTATTTGACTTTCTATGGTAAGTATGCAATTCTTTACTGATCAAAGCAGAAAGGGAGTAAATGTTAAATCTATAGCATTTCCCAGATGGAAAGGAAGGTCCCATCCACTTATTTTAAAATACTTTTGCAAATAATTTTCATTAAAGTTTCATACTGAAGGTACAAATCCTTTCCTCCTTTTCCCCTGTGGATGAAAAGCACAAGCAAGAGTATTATTTGCAAAAGGCATAGTCAAAACATGAGGGAGATTTATTCAACAGAATTGGGGATTAGCTGGGCCCTACTCACATTTTCATTTTGAGGTCCTCACCTGATCTTGTGTACATTGATAACGACAGAAGCATGTGTATCTTCATATAATGAGACAGATTTGAGAGCAGGTCCTAGGAAATGAGCATCAAATCAGCCGTCACAGCTTTTTCATTTCCTTATTGACACTTTCGTCATCAAGACAAAGGACCAAATGTTTTCACTGTGTCTCTAGAGCTGACCCTTTCAGGTCTCAATTAAGTAAACTGGCAGCAAAGGTAGGGAAGCTTCAAGTGTTTGCCCAGCTCAGCTGCCAAAGGGTGTTAGTTATTTCAGTGTTTGAGACTTGCACTCTGTCTCTTTTCATGCACAGTAATTCACTTAAAGAAACAAACTAATTATGTTGTATCACTAAAGGCTACAACATGTATGCCTTAAAGGCACAATTATTAAGTAAAGTAGGATAAAATATCAATGTTGCCCAGGAAGACACTCCCATGTTCCAGTATAATGGGAACGTTGAAATGTAGTGTCTTTTTCCATAGACCATTAAGGGGTTACAAGATAATAAAACTGATGTTTGCCTTTTACCTCAGAGTCACCGAAAGGTCATCAGTCTTCTCCACCCTGTTCCAAGTGACCTTTTTGTTACAATCTCCTCATTCATGATACCATTCCTTGTACAGCAAGAGAAAGAAAATAAGTAAATATGAAATGTGGCTTTTTTTTTTTTCCAAAGGTGTACCTATCTCATATTTGTTTTCTCAGACTCTCATTCTGATTATGAGACCTTGAGTCTGCATGCGTTGAAGTAACTTGAGGTCATCTGTTCTAATTTTCCCAATAAAACCACAAATATGCTGCAAGAGACAACAGCACCAGCCATTCTCATCCAACTGCTCCCGTCTAACACATTTTTGTAAAAATGCATCAAATTAGCAGCCTCAGGGAGCAAATGGGTGTAAATCAGCATGGACCCCTTCGCTTTGGCAGGGAGGAGATTCTGATGTGATTGCCCCAGGGATCTGAGGAGGCAGATCCGTGGCGCTCCTCTCTGGGAATCTCCCACACCCCTCAAGGATGAGGGTCTGGAGTCCATGGAGGAGGTAGGGGCTGCGTCCTTCTGGCCCTTCCGAGGGGGAATGGCGGAGGAATCCCTGGGGTGTCTCGTGTGCCTCTCCCCACGTCAGGTGTCCCTGCTCCCTGGTGCCGAGAGCCAGCGGGTGGAAGCTGTTTGGCACTGCTGGAGCTCCTGCAAGGGTCAGTGCCATGACAGGAAGCAAAAAAGACACTGAGGGAATATAAAATTCCTTTTTGATCCTTCTTCCTCTTGAGACTGACAAGACCTTACCTGTCATGTGTTCGCTTACAGTTTTCTAACCCTCTTCCCTACCCTTACCTGGGTAAGAACAGCATTTTTATTGTGGCCATTTCTTCTTTGCACCAATAGTACTTGTCTGTTTGCTGTGTTCTCGAAAGTGTTGCAGTGATGACTATATTTACATTGCAGAATTACAGAAAAGAGGTGTTTTTCTTCCCCTAAAAGGTCACACTGTGGTTGGGCTCTGTGGTGTATCTAGCTGAAAGGAAAACAGACCTTCAACTGTAAGCCTTGCCCTTCACTTCCTACCTGGCTGCAGTCCGTGAGCGGTACAGAAGTTGCAGTCTGTGCTTGCAGGAGCAGAGTAAGCTCTGTGTCGCAGAAGCTGTGCATGTGCCCGGCTTGAAAACCCCACTCCTAATCTGCAGGGAGGTGGGAGAGTGTTTTCTTTCTCCTGGTGGGGATTCAAGCACTGTGTAGGTGGTATTGACCCGTGGTGTCTCCCTAGAAGGGTGTCCTGGGTGTAGTGCAGGCATTTTGCACAGGACAGATCCCTCTTCCTCCAGGAATACATGAGGTTTTACCGAGTGCCAAAAATTTAAATTAGACATGGCTGCCGAGTTCCCTTTATGGATTTTGGTTTAAGAGCTCTTACATTTACCACCAGCTTTCTAAGATTAGCAGGCTGAAACAAAACATGCACCTAAAAAGGGGCAGCGAGTATGTTTTGTGGTGCGCTTAACACCCGCCCCTTTAGGTTATTGCCTCTATATATTTAAAAGTTAAACAGCAAACGCACAGGTCCCTCAGCAACTTGGTTTTCCTGTTGTTTAGCACACACAGACCTGCTCTGCACTATTTATCACAGCTTCAAGGAAACATTTTTGCAGGAGGTCATTAAAATATCAGCAGTGCCTCCCCATCAGACACCCTCTCATGATATGTCTTGGCTGCTGGGACCGCCAGCTGGCATGGAGCCGAGCTGCAGGCACTGCTGGGGGGAGCTGGCAGGCTCAAGAGAAAAAACCATCAGGGCAGCCCTCAGAGGAGCTGCTGAGGGATTTGAGTACAAATACCAGGGTGTCCCACTGAGAGCTGACCAGAGATAGGCTCTGTTCTTGGTTGAGAATAGGGGCACTGCTTTTTGCTGTAAGTTTATTCGCTATTTAGACTAATGAAGCTCAAATCCTCGTAGTTTGTATTAAGTTCAGCCATTGCAGTGCATGTGGTTATTTTTATATCATTTGAAACTTTAACATAAAAAAAAAAGGCCCGTGGAACCAATTAGAAATAGCTTATTTCACTTTACTGATTTTATATATGTTTATATGTAAGCAAACTTTTGTGTATGTCTCACTGTTGTCTTTCCTACAGTGAAAATTACCTTAGATTTAGGTGTGTGCTGTCTTGAATTAGGATGCTTTTCTAAATCAGGCCTCCAAAGGATTAATCTGGAATAATGGGATCACTGGGATTTGGTTCAGAATGCTGTTTTAACTCAAGAATGTTTCATTCCATACTCTTTTGTTTGCAGATAAATCACTTGTTGTTCAAGAAGGCTGTTGTTAAGCAATGATTTTTGTGAATGAATCGCCTATTTGCCAGAACACTTATCTTACTGTCTTTTCCATAGACGATGTGCAGTCAGATCTGCTTCACAAGTACCAGAGCAAAGATGACATCCTCATCCTGACTGTGCGCTTGGCTGTGATCGTTGCAGTGATACTCACGGTGCCGGTGCTGTTTTTCACGGTAAGTAAAAAGCTCCACATGGTTTGGAAGCTGGTAACAGCTGTACACAGCACGTTTCTTCAAACCACAGTCCAGCAGCTGCTGAGACAGTGAAGCTGCAGCCACAAAAAGAGCTTGAGCTCAGATCAGTCTTTTCCCACACCAGAGTCCTACTAACTTCTGGAGAAGTTTTCCCTGTAGGAAATAAATTAATTGCTTTTGGTCTTAAATCTGTTTTAAATTGAATCCACAAGGGCCCTCTCTTGCTTCACATAACTTCACTGGAGCAGGTTCAGAGGTGAAGTCTACTTTTAAGTGTAGGAACCCAAAAGGCGTGTTAGAAAGAGAAGAATATCCTATTGCAATTGCATATATTTACCTATGGTTTTGAAATATCAAATTAATTTTAAGGATTATTTAAAAGGACATTACATGAGATACCCCTGACAGATCTATGTAGTGCTTGTTGCCACATGAAGAACCAGTAAAATAAACATTGGAAGCTTTGAGTTGGCTTACAGACAATTGGCTGACAGAGAATTCTCTCTTTCTCTTCCTACAGGTGCGTTCATCATTATTTGAGCTGGCTAGGAAAACAAAATTCGACTTATGCCGTCATGTTTTGGTTACTTTTGTTCTTTTGGTTATCATCAACCTGTTAGTCATTTTTATCCCATCCATGAAGGATATTTTTGGAGTTGTAGGTACAGTATCCTGGTTTTGCACTACTAATAAAAGACTGTTGCTAAACAGCAGCACAATAATTATCTGTTGCTGATAGTTAACAAAACTCATATATTTGAATTTTGCAGGGGTCACTTCTGCCAATATGCTGATTTTCATTCTTCCTTCATCGTTGTATTTAAAAATTACACAGCAGGATGGATCAAAGCTGACTCAGAGGATTTGGGTATGCATTCATTTCCCATCAATGCAACACTTTGGACTTCTCATTCTTTATAATGTGCTAGGTGCAAAGCGTACCTAATCTGAACATATGTGTGAGCTTCTTTATATTATTTTCCCTCCTCGCTTCATTCAGTTGGCAGCTGTGCTTGCCCTTCTCCTTTTCTTACCCTGGGGGTCTCCTGGTGCAGGGGCCATACCACGCAGGACACCTTGTGTTCTGCATGGCCCTTCTCTGCAGAGCGAAGGGCTCTTCCCCTGGCTGGAAAGTAGCCTCTCTGCCAGCAGCTGTAGCTGTCAGCAGGGTGCAGGTACCCCCCCAGCCCACCTCAGCAAACCTTTGATCCCAGCAAGCTTTCTCGATTTCTGTGTGCTGATCCAGAAAGCGTGCAGAGCGCTTTGTTTGTGGTATTCCTCATGGTTTTCACGGGCCCAAGTCAGACTTAGGGTGCTTCTACAAAACCAGCTGAAATGTTAGCCTTTTGGCATGCATGAGCAGAGGGCAATGGGCTTCATGAAGTTTACCTATGAGCCCTAGAAAGAGCTGCAGCAGAAAAGACACAACACTCCTGTGTATTCCTAGTGTGCCCTGAAAACATCATAAGGTCAGACCTTCCTACTCTGAGCAGACAGGCAGGAAAACTGTGTTTCACCTGTGGCTCCATCCACAGACATCAAGATGACAGGGCTGAACTTCAATGACACGTATCTAATAGGAAGGGCATACTTATTTCTGCCAGGCTTTGACAAGAGCAGAGCTGATCGGTCCAAAAAACAGACTCACTTAATCCTCTTTAGGGATGATCAGTATTATAGAAGTGAATTGAAAGGAGCAAAAAATTTGGTTTGGTGATCAGTGAGTAATTATTAATGATGTTAATCTGTTTAATTATCTATGGGTCTTGCCTTTACTAGAAGTGCTATCCCATTTTAGCTGATAACTTTGATACATCACCTTGTAAATCTCCTTAAGAGGAGAAGTTAACATACATGAATTAATTGTCTTTTCTTTATATTCATTAATTTTCTCTACTTTTTGTTCCAGGCTTCTCTTTTCTTGGCACTAGGGATAATGTTTTCCCTAGTGAGCATTCCCTTGGTCATCTATGATTGGGTACAATCAGGAGGCAGTGCTGAAGGCCACTGAAGTTTGCCTCCTTCTCAAAAGAAGACACCCTTGTTTGCTACGCACCAAAATCGCAACCATCCGTTCTGTTATCTATTCCATCTTTTGTGAGTTTACTCAAATCAAATCCAAATAATGATTATCCAGTACTGAAAATACTGTTATGAGTGTATTTTCTTGCAGAAAACAGACCAGTTTTTTCAACGGGCATATCACTTTGTCACCTGATACGTAGTTATCAGATCAGTGCTAAGTCTGTGTTAATTGTCTGTGAGACTTATATAGAGCATTGCTCATAGGAATTCATCAAAATTAATGTTTACCCTCTGCCACCCGTGAATTGCATTTTCTGTTATTATCTTTAGCTGTTCAACCATGAGCTCTACTCCTTTAGGGCAGCAGCGCCTGTCATTATCAGTCCCAACTGGAGTGATGTCAGTTCACACCCTTCCCCCCAGTCCCCCACCCCTTCTTTTAGCCAAAACTCTGCTCCCCAATTGTATGCATCTGGTTTGTTGGTTTGTTCATTTGTTCTTGTTGCTGTGTTGTGCACCCTTTGCCTCACTTGTTTAAGTGTAGCATTCTGGATATGGGCAAGAAAAACACCACGAGAGCATAAATGAGCTTTGTATAAGTGTCCTAAATGTGGTGCTTCGCTCTGATGTTCTGCTGAGGGAGCCAGCCCCAAGGCTTGGCCCTTTCATGGCTTTGAGGAACAGACGCCTGTGTGTGTGTCTTCATGACAGGGTCCAGAGAGCAGGAGGGCCACCACCAGCAGCCCCCATTCCCCTGGCACACTTCAGTTGGCGCCTGACCAGAACTAGACTTTGACCCCAAACCATGAGTACTTGGGCCTGAAAAGAAGCAGACACTTGGAGATTTCCATAGCAAGTCTGCCTTTTCCTCAGCGTTAAACTGTTTACTAATGCCCCTCTTCTCTCGGAAAAAAAAATTACCAAGCTCCAGTTTTATCTAAATCTACACATTTAATCATACCTCATGCCTTTTCATTTGTGCATACTTTGTAGAGACTGATTCCTTTGTTGTGTCTTATCCTCCTCCCACTGAAGTCAGAGGGGTTTTTGACAGCAGCAGAAGCAGGATTTGACTCACCCTGCCAAACTACTGGATTTCTAATGGAAACTGAAATCTGTAACATTAAACAAATAGAAACACTTTTTATATTTAAAATGTTTCATTTACATTTCCCATCGATTCGCCATAACAGCTAAAGACATTAAAATATTACTAGCAGGAACACTGTAACTTGCATCTGTTGTCCACAAAATAAGCATTTGCCTAATGCCTTATAGCTGGTGTAGAGAACTACTTGTAGAGACTCAAATGCTAAGCAGGTGATCGTTGACCATCCTGAGCAGACATCTTTTACTAGTGCACTGCCAGCAGCATAAACGTGTTCACTTTGTGTCATTCACCGTGTGAGCTAAGTGTCTCAAAATAGGAACCCAGCTCCCAGTGAAAGAACCGACGGCTAAAGGGAGCCCCGCTTCATGCCCAAGGGCTGAGTGATGCCCTCGGTATGCTTCAGCCATACCTGTCAGTACCTGTCTTGTCCCCAGTAGCTGGTTCATTGCCAACTTCCATTGTAACTAACTCAACAGCGGGGAGCATGTCATTGCAGCTTGACCTTTTTAAGGTTAGGGATGGAGAATTCAGGATCTTGGGATTTCTGTGAGCTATTCAATTGCATCAGTTGCCATTGCCTTGTCCTGCACGGCCTGAAGTCACTGAGAGTTGAGACCATAGAGCTCTTCACAGGATGTTGAAAGTTATTTTCTAAGGGTAACATCCAGAAAGGTTAGTTTGGGGACTTCCTTGGAATTTGAGCATTGAGATGCAGAGTGTCCATGCTTCAGAAACTAAGCCTACTAACCCCAGACTTCTAGATCTGTACCTCAGCCTAGGCAGTGAAGTATGTGGCTCTGCTGATACTCCACTGTGACCCATAAAGGTCCTGTGGTCTGCCCAAGCCCTCAGAGTAGCCCAGAAGCAAGAACAAAACTGGAAGCTTCCTTCCCCAGGCAAAGTTACCCGCTAGGCTGCAGTGTGGTTCCCTTATTCTGTCTTTCTCCTGGCCCATCAGACCTTCACTTGCAGGCTTCCAGCAAGGTCTCCAGTGTGATGTCCTTCCTCCCAGGCAACCTCCAACCCAGCATTTAGCACACAAACCGCTGAGCTACTTGGGACCCCCAGGCTGACCTCAGTTTTGCTTTCCCATGGCTGTTCTCAGAGCTCTGCCTGCAATGGTGCAGGTCACCAGTTCTCTGCACTTTATGAGACTGATCCCTGCCCCTATTCACAGAGAAGTCCATACCATAGACTACAAACCCAAGTGTTAGTCAAGCTCCAGAGAGAAGAACCTATGCTTGGTTCCTATCTCCTCACAGTTCATTTGAAGAATCTTCCCAGCCCAGGATGCAAGTTTGTGTCTCACCTGCAAGTACCCAGCCCTCCCTGGTCGACTGCAGCAGGAGCTCAGCATCTCACTCCATTCTCTGACATAGCTTGCTGGGGTTGCATTTCAGGTTTTGAGGTGCCTTATAACATCTCTGGATCTTATCCTAAAAAACTTAACTCAGACCTGAGAATGCTGTACAGTGTTATCCTCAAGATGCTACAGGGCTCTCCTGCTTTCCTCCCCACTTTATCCTTTTACTACTGATTCCTTAGCAGTGCAACTCTGTGCTTCAGGGGGTTGTGAGAGAGGAGATCCTGGGAGCAACTTTCAAGCACCCAGGTATGAGCTAGAGGTCTGATCTGCTGCACAGGGTCCCATCAAGTTCACAGCTGCGACATCTCCCTCCTACGTTCCCCTCCTCAGTAATCAGTAGTCTTGTGTTTAAAATAACAACCACTGAGTTTTGGCACTCAGCTTCCTTTGACTTGAAGGGCTGTTGGGTGACTGATTGCTCCTTGCATCTTCCCAAATCTCCTCCATCACTATCCCTCTTTCTTCTCTTCGCTATTCTACCTTCTTTTTCCCAGTTTGTTTGTATACTGGAGTTTTACTGGATAAATAGGGAGAAGAATGAGCTGGGTGTGTGCATACAGTGAAATTACCCAAGGTACTGGACCATCAAAGCATACCTTAGATACTGAAAAATAGATACCCAAAATACCAAGTCTTTAAACAGACTTTGTTTCTGGGTCTCTGAAAAAAATTAAAAAAAAAAAAAAGAGGGAATTTTGCTTAGACTGATTTACTGGCATCATATTTATAGATATTTATGGAAAGGAATCATGTGTTTATTGATGTCTGTGGTAATGAACGTGAAATAACGTGCTTTTTGTTTTCTCATCAGGTTTATACATTCTTAACAGAATGCAATAGACCCTGCTGTAACTGTCAACATCAGTGATGGATGACAATATTTGTATGAGGTTATCTGTAAAATGTACTGCTGTTATTCAGTTCATTTGGAATAGTGAACTTGTAGCCAACGATGTAAGAGTTCCACATTTTAGCTAGGATTTTAAGAGCACAGTGAAATGCTGTAGGAGTTTCTCTGTTGTTAAATTAATAGGATCCAGAGTACCGTATCTACTTAGTAGGTGGTAGCATGCTTTCTTTTCATAGAGAGTTTATAACTATTGTGAGCACTGCAAATGTCATAGACTGGATGCAAAATTGCTCCTAACAAATGCAACAAAATACTTTCAAATTCTCATTTGCCTAATAGCAACAATTGAGTGGTGAGGGACAAGGAAGGACTAATTAGAAGCAGGGGCTCCTAATAAAAGATGGTCTTGCCGCCTCTCCTGCTCCACAGGACATTGCAAAGAAAATAGCTATAAGCTTTAAGCACCCTCATGGTTGCAGAATATGTCTGCCCTTTTCTGTCTGATGGCAAACATGCCTAGTAAGTAGAACACAGTAAACTGTTATTTGGGAATAGTACCTCGGGAGCGCTGACCCCTCTGGGTGATGCTTGCTCCTGGTCAGAGGGCCAATGCCAAACCCGTGCACCGGCACAGACCTTTTGTAGGGCTGACAAGGACTGAGTGGTGTCCAGCCCGTGTGCAGGCCCAGGGCAGAACGACTGGTCTCACCCTGCAAGGTCAGGGATGGGGATGCCCATCTGTCCTCAAGGGCTGCTTTCCTGAGCCACATACCAACCCATAGCTTGTGCCCCACTTGCAATAGGTCACATGTGCAAATGCAGGTTGGATGATACATGGGTTGTGTCTGTACATCTGCCTTACAGTGCATAAGCACCACAGCTCTCTCTGAGATTAACAGTAACAATTAATGGTATGTCTAGTGTATCTTCAAATGAATATGTTTCTTTGCTTGAACCTTACATTAAGGCTAAAGAGCATCTTGGTCAAAACAAAACTCTTTTCATGTGGTGGTGTCCCACCTCCAGTCCTCCTGTCCCACCCCAGTGCCTGTAGGAGAAAGGCACAGCAGAATGTACTCAGCTCCGTCAGCAGCTCCACGAGATGGCTTTACTGCCTGGCACCAAGGTGCTTTCTTAAACAATTCCCCAGAGCCCTTGGCGTCAGGAAAATCCTTATTTCCTATGACGTACACAAAGAATGTTTTATTTGTATCTAATGTAAGGATTTCTGTAACAAACTGTGAAAAAAAAAAAAAAGAAAGATAATTAATAAAAAGTACAGGGCTGGAAAGGTCTAGAATTCACAAATTGTACACACGTCTATGTTTCTGAAGACAAATCTATGCAGTTGTGTTGTATTGTAGGAAATTTCATTTTTATGTACATATATATATTGTAAATAAATAGGATGCTGTATATTTTTGCAGTTGTTTATCCCTGATGATATAGAAGTGTTGAGATAGGCTCTGCTATTAAGAATAATTTTAATAGAAACACAAATACTTTAGCTTCTGTCTTAGCAAAAACTATATCCTTCCCTTTCTACCAAGAGTTCACAAGTTAAATCCTAAACTTGAAATTATAATTACATTGCTAATGTAACAAGAAAAAAAAAAATTAAAGGTCCAGTAAAATTGCCAGGATTAATTCCAGTGCATGACTCCCTGTTTTCTTAACAGCAAGTTATCCAGTCATCCTGCTGGGTAAAATATCTCCCTTGTAAAGGGTCCCTTTGGTACCCAAGTACCTCTTACCTCCTCAGCTGAGGTCAGGTGGTAGTAAAGTGCTGAAAAGTCTTTCTGCAGAAACGAGAGCAAACTGCAGCCAGCAGTCTGAGCCAGCATTATGCCATGTGGTATCCAGGCATGCATTTACCCAACTAGTACAAACAGAAGTCAGGGCAGGACTTCTGCATTTCCATTTTCAACCACCAGAAATGCCTGTAGCTCAGAAAAAAAGGTACTACAAGCCAGGGGTAGGCAGCATCTAGAGCAATTCATGCCACTTCTAGCCCGCTCCCTTCCTGCAGAGTCCTGCAGCTGCTCCTCCACCACAGACCCAGGCATGCTGCTATCATACAACCAAAATACCCGAGGCTGACAAGAGCATCCCTGGCCAGAGAACGGGCAGAGGACAGTATTTTGGTTGTGGGATAGTTGCGTGTCCAAGGGTGAGGATGATGGGAGGAGAGGGTTGCATATGTCCTGAGAGTGCCTCTGTCAAGAGCCTTGAGTAGACTTTCTCACTGGTAAAGCACAGAAACATGTTTTGTCGAGATTGCTGAAAAACAGAGGTTGAGAAATGCATCTAAAAATAACTGGGGGTTTTTTCCATGTTTGCTTTATGGTCTTTGATCAAAGTGAAACTTGAAATAACATTTGCTTTCACCATGAGCAAAATTTGAGGAAGAAACCTATATGCAGTCACTTACAGAGCTTTTCAAATTAATACAAGTGTACGTTTTGTTTTCAGTGATATAGCCAACAAAATATAAACTGTAAAGGTATTTTTCCACAAGACTTGAACTTTAACTTGTTTATAGAAACCTGGTTTTAGTGTCCCAAGGTATGTTAAGGCTCACCCAGATCCAGTATAAACAGTACTGTCTGAATGATGTACGCTTGATACGAGCTCGTCTCTAATAGATTGTTGAAGTGAGTCATTGGTAATATTTTGCTCCTGCTACCATCACCATACTTTGTGCTGCTCATAGCCAAATTAATGATGCAGTTTTTCAGTTTCTGTGTGTAAATAAATAAAATTAAAAAAAAAATGTATTAAGTTCTATAATCTCTCTGTTACCTCTATAGTTTTTAAACATTAAAATTGTGATCTAAACTTACATTGGGGCCATACTCGTTCTTTCAAAGGGATGACTACATATCATTAAACAGCACATGCTCCCCACTCTTATGCAAGTATTTTTACAGAACTCAGAGCATGCAGCTCTTACAAAGCCAACTATATATGGCTGTGGAGCAATAAAAAAGACTTTCCAATACAGTTTTAGAGGGACCTGAAGCCAAGGTGTATGGTCACCACAGACTGGGGTTGCTGAAGATGACAGCATTTCTCAAGCCCACTGCTTGATACTGCCTGCTTGTTAAAGAGTGTCCGAGTGCTTCTCAGTCTGTTTCAGGGTCAGGCAATTTATCTTTAAGGGCTGCTGTTAAGAGTTGGGTTTGAGTTCAGATACCAAACTGGTGTCTGGAGTGGCTAAACCCCTGCCAGACCTCTGTTATGGAAGGAGAAGCCATTAGCAGATGGATGAGGAGGATAGCCAAAGACAGTAATACCTTAATCATTCCCAGCTAGATCTGCCAAAGTGCCTCTGTCAAAGCCTTAAAGGGTCTGGAAAGTGCTAACTGTTTGCCTTTGACTGCTAATTTACTGTTGCTCAGGTTGTAGCTACCACTTGCAAAAAGACCTCTTGGCCAGAGTCCTAGCCATATGACTGAAGAGCTTACTTGACTGAACAGGACAAATACAGCCCACACCTCTGCGACACAGCTTTCTGGGTGCCTCTGCAGGAGAAGTGGTGGAAAGATTTAGGTATCAGAGGATCCTTGGCAAACCTTTGTCCTTTTCCTCAAACCCAGGGAAATATCTTGAAGCCAGAATCCTGGAAGCACAGAGGTACAAGCTTCTTCACTAACCTGGTCTAATAGCCTCTCCTGTTTGGCATACCATTTGCACCCACTTCTCTACCCAGCTAAGCTTAATCATCTCATAGCCATACCTTAAGACATAGGACCATGGGTTGTGAAGTGGAGGAAAAAAGGGGAGAAGCTATAGTTCTTTTTTTCCTTTGCTTGCAGAGATGGCAACGAATATCTTTTGTCTTCTGCAGTACATTCTGATAGTTTCACCTGAAGCTCACCTAAAACCCAGGCAGCCAAAGCAAAAACCACCAGCCTCCTTTCCAGTCTCTCACATCTACCTTTGGCTTGGCATGGTCTTTTTGTATCCCCAAAGTCAGCCAGATCTCATCTGATCAGTCCCTACTTGGGAGTAGGGAAAAAAATGACAAATTACCATTTCCTAGGGCATGAGATGCAGCTTTACCTGAAGGAAGTGATTCCCCCATATGAATCAAGTGGAGTCTTATTTTTACTGAAATTAATGTGAAATTGCAGTTAGTCTTCAGGCTGGATCCAAATTCAAGCCACTGTAGTCTCACTCCCCACTAGACCAAAAGCTGGAAGTAAGCACTCATGCCAACTTTAAGAAGTGTGGAGGAAGTGGAGATGGTAGGAGCAGGGACAAGTGGTAAGTCCATTTCCAAGCCTTTCTAACCACAAACTCGTGATAAACTGAACATAGGTTTTGCTTCTTACATTCTGTTCTCCTCAGACCCATGCAGGACAGCAGTACCATTTGCTGTGCACTTGGCTGTGTTAGCAATCTCTGGCTGAAATACTGACATCTTAACACAGATCCCTGTGCACTTAGAAGTTTTCAGGCAGCCTGGCATCTGTGTTTTGCAAATATTAAGTGCTGTGCATTTCTCTTTCAAGTTGGAGTTATGGAAAATGGACACTCTTAAAGCTGTTGGTGTTACACTACTAAAGGCCGCAGTGCTGGCAAGGGACAGTGCTGCTGGCTTAGTGCGACCTGGCCTTGCCATGGCTCACTGCTTGAAAAACATGAGGTTATTGGGATTCTTGGAAAAAGATGTTGTTTGATCGAGGCTTAGACAATAGGGCTAGGAAAGTAAACTGCAGGGAGCTGGGGTGGCACAGGCCAGCCCTGTCTGAGACCTAATCTGCAGAGTAAAGCCACCTTGTGAGGCTGATGGTGGTGCCTGGCCAACAGCCACCCTCTTTGAAATCCCAGTGCTATAGGTCCGTGGAGGCTGCTGCCCTGGAAAAAATGGAGGAAAGAATATCATTACCAAGAGTCAGAAAGTACCATGGAGACAAGAACCACGTCCTGTCCTTGAAAAATGCCACTTGGCTTAAAGTCTTAGGTCCTTTGCCCAAAGGTAACCAGAACCCCTTCCTCCTCCATGCTATATTCCCTTCGGAGAGTGTTTGGCCAGTGGTCAGTGAGCTTTAAGCACTGTCATCTTGCCAGTTATGAAAACCTTGTGAAATTCACCTTAGTTTTTGGTGTCAATCAATACTTCAGACTACACCCTTTGAATGTACCAAGCATTGACCATGCCCATGACACGGTCCCATGAGCTCTTCCTTCCTGGACACCTCCTGGGACCCATCCTCAGGGAAGTTCCCAAAAGTGATTCTTTCCAAATCTCATTTTTTTTCCCAGCAGTGTTCACATAAACTTTGCAATGTTTGGACCATCCCCATTACTGCCTGTTACAAACCTACCCCGCAGCCCAGGCAATGCTGTTGGGCCACCTCATTTAGGAGTGGTCTGCTCAACCATTCCCTTTGCACAGCACTGGGTGGCAACGACCCTTGCTCAGAGGTGGCCAACAGTGATTAGAGAGGTGGAAAACAAGTATCAGATGCAGGAGCATCCACGGCTGCCACTTCCCCTATCCAGGCTCATGCTGTGAGCTCATACTGGCAAGCAGCTGATGAGGATGAGAGGGTCTGTTGGCCAGATGACTCCCCTGCCACTGGGACCAGCCCTTTGGAGCTCCTGGACATGAAGTCTACCACAGAGATGAAGTGAGCACAGTGCTCAGCAGCACTGCTGCAGGATTCAAGCACGTCAAAGATAAAAAAAGCAGTTGTTCTACCCCAGATAATTATAAGGAAGTGGAGTGGAGTTAGACACCAAGGTATTGGAAAACGTTATGATAACAAAGAAACTCATGAAGTGGGTGGAGAAATTTTTACGACGTGAGATCAGATTAATGACCTGTACAACGGCCGCAGTAAAAACAGCAGCATACAGATGCTACAACATTTGTAGAACACATTTCTTCAAACCATAACCAAAGCCTGTAATTTACTAGGATGTTACCAAAAAAAAAAAAAAAAAAAAAGGAAAAAAAAAAAAAAAAAGGAAAAAAAAAAAAAAAAAAAAAAATATAACTTCACTGCAAAAAACACTTTTTTCAGCACTTTAAGCCCCCTTGGGCGTGTGGCCGGAATC